>CM034352.1:77050811-77189627 GCA_019925275.1 Mytilus edulis | reverse complement strand
TACCGATAACGGTGGACAAAGTTTGCTGACTTTTTCTCTTATATCTTTGGACATTCTTTTTCTTTGAATATAAGTAAAACAATTTCGCAAAAATGTCTTTTGATTCTTTGAAGAGTAGTGGTTCAGTAAGATTAAGAATATAAAGTCTGTCCATTTGACTGATCTTTGTTTTAATCGATGAAAAAAAATTTGAAACCCTACAAAATTTTTCATCTGATTTCGGCCTTTGTTTTTGGGCAAATGTGAACCTGTTTTTTAAAATATATTTATAAAAAATTCAATTCCGTTTTTTCTACATTTTTTGTAAAAAGACAAAACAATAACTGAATGAACTTGCCTACTGTTGTAAGGGAAAATCATTTGAAATGTGTAAATAAATGAAAAATAATATACAAATAACCTGATATAAATCCAGTATTATTTCCCAAAACCTTTGACACGCTGAAATCATGCAAAACAACATTATTTTTCCTTAAGCTAAAGGCAAATGTCGTCACGTTTCGATGGATGACTTCCTTGTTGTGGAGAAACCCAACAGCATTTACAGCATCTGACACCATCGTTGTTAATTCTCTGTAGGAAATCCATCTGAAGACTCTTCTTGCATCTAAAAGATGTGCGTTTAAGTCATAATCTATTGACTGATCTGTTATATAGAATATTGGTAGAGGTCTACATTGAAACGCAATCAGTTGAATCAAATTATGATGAATCTTTTCATCTTGTAGATGTCTAAGAATATCAAGAGTATTCAAATGTTTTCTGGTTTCACCTTTGTTTGCTTTATATTTGTAGTCTTTCATGCTGCCTTCACTTATACAATGAAGTGTAGGAATCAGAGCATGCAGAACAACATTTTTTTCTTCAGATACTGTCCCTGCAAACTTTACCCATGACGGTTCTAACCCCACATTGACTGACTGATGGATAACTCCGTCTATTTTGAAGTTTATTACCGATAACTGGTGGACAATATGTTTGCTGACTTTTTCTCTTATATCTTTGGACATGTGCTTATTCGTTGAATATAAGTATACAATGTTCTGCACAATGTCTTTTGATTCTTTGAAGAGTAGTGGTTCAGTAAGATTAAGAATATGAAGTCTGTCCATTTGACTGATCTTTGTGTTATCGATGAATAAATTTGAAACCCTACACAACTTCATCTGATATTCGGCCGTTGTTCTTGGCAAATGTGAACCTGTTTATTAAAATATATTTATAAAATGCATCAAAACGTATCGGGAGTGAGAGAAAACAATATTTTGTCTTGATTTGTTGAATCTTTTCATATTTTCTTCCAACCTGTATTATCCAATACATGTATGCCAAAAACTGTTTTGTTCAAACATTTTAAAACTTTAAATCTATATAGTATTTTATAAATTAAAACTTTCACGGAAACTCTACAGTGATTACTGATACTTAACAAAACTCAACACCATCAATTCTTAAAGTGCTGCTGTGCTTTGAATGCAGTAGTGGCAAACAGAAATGTAGTCTTTATTTTGTTATCTAGATAAAGGCAACGCCTATACAACAATTCCAAATTCTTTTTTATTGAGTGAGTTACGCCAGTTGACCCCAGGTGAATCAGTGTAAATAGCGTCATTGACCAATCGACGCTTACCTTATAACTGATTTGAATGCAGTAGTGGCAAACAGAAATGTAGTTATCTAGATAAAATTATTCATCTGCAACTTAGGGATTTTTTGTGTCATTTTATTCAAAAGACAAAATACAAAAATGTCAAAAATGTTGCTTCAGTATCATGATCCTTTTAAGAGGACGTACTATAATTTTGGGTTAAGATAAACACATGAGCATTTGATCTTTTAAATGAAAAGTTCATGCAAAGCACGAACAATACCTAAATAAAGCATTGCTAATTTCCAGTTTTGTTCAGCCAAAAATTATAAAGCACACCAAAAGTTCCCATTTCCTTTTTTATTCATACACCTATTACATGATTTGTGCCTGTTTTCGTTATATCTACGATAATTGATAAGATAAAATAGAATAAAATAAGTATACATGGCTGTGCATTATTAAGTTGTTATCAAGTTCCATATAGTTTAGTTATTTCACTCGTGATTTCGTCTTACCATCCAAGGCCACAAACTGTTTATTAAACGAATATCAATATATCAAAACCAACAAATAATATCAGTTACTTTAATAAACAGATCATAAAAATATTAACAATATGCATGCGACAAAAAGTTCTCCTTTATGAAAATAAGAAAAGCATGCATGCATATAGCAAACGGATTTACAAATTATATTTACCTTGATAAGGGAACTGCGTCCATGAATGAATTAAAATACAAAATAGTAGAAGACTATTTAAATTGGAACAATATGATACTTGCATGTTTTGGATTCTAATATTATTCAAATAAAAGTATAAATTAGAGTGTTTCATTAAAATTATACATGTTTTTATCAATATGATAATAATCAAAATCAGGCCTCATACACCCTAAAAAACTTATCTTGTTATTCATCTAGTCGAGCCCTTCAAATTGTTGACTAATTAGCAATCATATCACATTTCCTTATTTTCATTTTACATAACAAGTATTACTACTAGTAGTATTTTTCCATTCTTCAATCGTAAATTTGAAAGATTGATGCAATGGTACTTGAATTTTGTTGTAATCACACACAGGGTATAAATTGCATTAAATATCTATATGTCATCACTATATTGATACTGTTGTCTTTAAGACAAAATATAGATAAAAATCAGACGTGTCTGAAGATTCCAAAAATCTTTCAAGACATCTAAAAATACAAAAACAACATCAGTTTTGAATAAGTAAAATATGTTGTGTTTTTTTGGGAAACTATGTGTACTGGATTATATATGATGTGTTTTATTCTAATGTATCCCTGAAATATTTTTAAGTGTTCTTAATTATTATGTGTAGGTTGTATATATCTGTCTTACTAATACCTATAGTAGAAGGACTATTTTGTTTACCTTTACATAAGCGTTGTACAACACCTTTAGTCATCAACAACAACTGTGGATAAATAGTCTGCATACATTTCGATTTCTTTGTAACTTTGTCAACCAAAATTAATGCCAAATCAGACAAGAAAGCAACAATCTGCAACTCAGACTTCAACATAATCTTAAAAACAAAGTATGTTTGTATTCTAATTAACTTTTAAATCTATGAACACTATATATATCACTAGTAAATCGATTTAAATCTGTAATGTTGATTTTGATCCGAACAAGACATGATATTTGGAGGTAAAATCTTTTGCAAACAACATAAATCTCAATGTTGAAGGTTATTTGTGATAAAAAAAAAAAAAAGACAAATTTAACTTGTTCGTGTTATGTTCATATCAAGAGAAACAGTTTTCAACAATTATCTTCAAACAAAAAAGCTCCTGCTATTTTAACCCGTACAATTGATTAATAGTCCACCCTCAAGATAAACGTATGATATTTTCTGTCTTTTAAATTTCTTCCTTTAGAGTATGTCACATTTGTTTAGTTTAAAAGATAACTCGACAATTTTTAATCTTGGTTTATTTAATAAAATGTAATCAGTTAAACAGTTGCGGGTCAAGTGGGTTTTTAGGGTTTAAACACTCCTTTTTAAAGATTTAAAAATCAATGCATTTGAGTGGGGACATACAGATGGAAACACCCTTTTTTTCCTGGGTTTAGAACGCCCCCTTTTAAAAGGGTTTCGTTCCCCATGTCAAATGTCTTAGTTTAAAAGTTTATGTAACTCAAATAGTTGATAATTGCTATAGCAATAGTATGTTCAAATATAGTTACAATACAAATATTACCTGATTAATGACAACCATAAGTAAGGAGTACTGTTCCAAGTATGTCATTGATTTAGCAAATTTAATTTTCAGTGCATCACGATTGCTCTCGTTCATTAAAGCATCTCTGAAGTTTCCCATTTGTAGTGGGCTTGGATTCATGCCAATACATTTCAGGTTATCCAGCATTTTTCGGAGAGAAAGTAGCAAATACTGACACTGACTAGAACTTGCTGAGAGAGAATTGTCTAAAATAATTTTATTCACGAGAGGTAATGAATTTTCGGTAAATATCTGTATAGCTGGGCCCAAGTTTGACTGTGCTAAACCACTAACACAAGACGACAGATACAAAACAGCAGTCGTATCTAAGGTTAACGGTAATAAACTAACCATAGCAAATTGATTTGCAGACCATTTTCTACATAACTCAAATAAATGTTTCGCTCCCTTCAACATTTCGGTACCTCTAATACATCTACTGCATAAACTTGTTTGTAACTGATATGTATCAATTGCACTGAAAACACTTGTCTGAATCCTACGATCATCAATATCTAAAAGATTTATCATCCCAAGAAAATCACCGTTTTTTATTAAATCTTTGATAGTGCTGGACAAAATTTGTTTCGAAAGGTCTTCTCTTCCTTCTTCTGTTGCACCATTAAAGCGTCGTTTTATTTCGTTTACTGATGACACTACTGAAACTAAACCACAAAGAACCAATTTATTATTTTTTATGTTGTGTGTGTTTGTTTTTTCTTGGTTTTTTTTTTGTAGGGTGTCATAGTTTACAAATGAAGGAAAGCGTGTCATCTTACAGTCATGTCATGTTTTCGGGCGATTTTTATGTCCAAGCAAATTAGACACTTACTTAATTAAAATTTAAATACAATTTCAAGATTAACAATAGACGCTTTCGGCATGGTATGAGCCGAAGTCATAGCTAAAATCAAGGCTAAAAATAAAATATTTCTAAATGCGATATCAATAATTAGAAAGACGATTTCGAATTAAATACGCAAAGTTAATGGTCCTTTAAAAGAGTGGATCACTGAGTCACTACGAATACTTGTTTCAGGGGTCAGAGATTGGAGACAAAAATAAAGAAAAAGATACAGTTCATACTATTGACTACACAATAATGTCTTGCTTAATCAAAATTGACAAAACTTTTTATTGGAACACTAAATTTCCATTTAGAGAGGTTGAGAACTTTGTTTTTTTAGATGTGTTTTAGTGTTTCTCGCTTCTCGTTTTTTTTATAAAGATTAAATAGTTAATTTTCCAGTTTGAATGGTTTTATTCTAGTCATTACATATAGCTTGCTGTTCGGCGTTAGCCAATGCTCCGTTATAAAGAACGTATTGTGACCTATAACGGTTTACTTTTACAAATTGTGACTTGTATAAAAGTTTTCTCATTGGCACTAATACCACACGTTCTTATATTTATTTAATTAGGAAGTGTATTGTTAGGTCTGATGTTTACCGCAACATGGAGTTATTCATTTCTAAAACTATATGAATATATAAATCAAAACCTTTAGGTATACATGATGAGCGTAGCACATGTGTTCCTCTGTTTCCTGTATCGTTAGTATCAAATGTATCTGCATGTATAAAGCCACTAGGTACAAGATTGGTTGTAAACTCGAATTTATAATCTTCAGTAGGTGATGTGTCTAGTTGTTTGACATTTGTCTGTTCAGTATACGGCTTTTTCTTTCTTTGAGGAAGTAAGGGATAGTCTACCAGCTGGTCTATAGATGGGTACCTATCTTGATCTGTCATATCTACTATTTGTTGAATATGTTGTATTATTTTGTTGCTTTCAAACACTGTAAAACGCGTAAAATCCGTCAATTTTCTGAGACGATCTGTTGACTTTGCTACAATGATAACTTTACTCCGGAATGATATAAGATCTTTCTTGAGTATTCTCTCCAGAGATGATTTCAGATGAGTACAGTAAAACACCAAAACAAACTTTGAATCTTTTACAATACTCAGTAAGGCTACAGAGTACCTCGGTTGTCGTGGGTTAATTTCATAATTGGTCGTTGTTAAACCAAACGTTTCCAACTCTTTTCTGACAGTTACCGCATGAAGACACGACTCGTTGTTTGAACATTTAACAACAGTGCCGTCATCACAGGGCAATGCCAAGTATTCCGCCATAAGGTTTTAAGGTTACAACTCGTTGGTTTATTTTGGTTTTCTCATTGAAGTCAATATCTAAAGTATGAAAATGAAAATATCATAACTTTCGTGTCAAATCAAACATTAAATCAAATCTTAAACTTTTGTGGATATTCTATATCTATATTCTGCAAAGCAAATCTATTAAATATCACAATTTAACTAAAATTTGAAACCAAGTATTTGGAAAACAAAGTATAGTGCACTTACTTGAGTAATCCGACAATTTGGGACATCAGACAAAATATTCCGGTTCCGAAAAATGTCTATAGCAATCTATGTTAAAAAACAAACTTGTGTAATCCGAAACCTGTCACGTCCGTTATATGACACTGTTTTAAGTCCCGATGCTATTAATTAAACTTATTAATCCTGTCTAATCTGACCCTTTTATCTACTAATCAATACATTAAAATAAAAAATGACCACTGAACCGTCACCCGAATTGAAATGATTTGTACATTTAAATTTATAAGTCGGGAGGCGAGTTGATGATCGTTAAGGGTAACAGATTAGTTTATGATAAATAAAATTCTTAATGCAATTTATTTTCAGTGTCTTTGTCAAATCATTCAAATATACACCATGGCTACGACAACTTAATATGAAAAGTGAATCCAGGAAAATGAAGGCTTTGCCTTTATCAAAACGGAATGGAACGGAAGAAAGTTTAGAAAGTTAAATTTGATTGACGGCTACGATAAAGTTCCTAAATAAACCCCAAAATAACTTTAAAATAACCAGCTATATGCCGCGAATTCTGCAGGAAATATTCGTAATGTTCAAAACTGAAACCTTAGTATTCCGACACCCTGTACAATCAGACTCAATTTGCTTGTCCCTTACAGTGTCGGATTATACAGTTTGTACGGTATGCCTGCATCTTCATTTGTGTTGAAATAGTACCAAAACTATTTTGTTTCACAAATCATTTCCCAAATTTTGTTCAAATTTCGACATTGATAGAAAATTTGATCTATAGTGTATTTTTTGTTAAAATCCTAGCACAAAGTATGGTTTCTCATTTGATGTGGGTTTTTTTTAAGAAAGTGAGATTTTACCACGTTTACCTTTGATATTTTATATGTTATTGCCATCTAGGATTAAGTTAGAAAATCTGATTTTATCTATGTGTGAGATTCAATGAAATCATTGCACTAATAGATATTCACAACAGATTTTTCAAGGTAACTTGTACCCCAATGTCAAACAAAGTTCGTTTTCTGTCATTGGCATTCAATAAAGAAAAGGATATCATAACCTATAAATCATTATGTGTTGATATACTAGTAAAAAGGGTACTTAGAAAATAGTGATTTTATTTGAAATTTACTTTTGATTTCCATTTCTTGCTGTAATAAAACAATGCAAATAATTTTGGAAAAAAGTTGAGAAAACATTTATAAATAATACAACATAGTATTAACGGATGGACATACATATTGATAAATATTATTACAATAAAACACCACCGAATCGTCGATCAGGTTGTTCTGGTCCAAAAGCGATCTTTCTCGAAGTCGATCCGAGTTTAAGTCGAGCATGCCCCATCATAATATTATGAATAATGTATGTAAACTTTGGAGTGACATATTTAAATCAGGATAAATGAAATTTGTAAAAATATCGATGATATACAAATATTCGTCAAAGGCCAACTTTTTTTACCGTTCATCTTTTTATCATTATATTATTAAAAAGCTCATAAACTTTTTTAAATAACAATTCATTTTATATCTTTATTTTTTATACCTCATAAATATTTTTATATGGGGCCAGATCGAAATTAAATATGAGACCGGATTAACTTTGGACGGATCGCTTTGGGACAGAACGACTTGTGACGGATCGACCTGGGGTGGAACGACTTGGGACGGATCGACTTTCGGCCAGATTGACATGAATTGCTTTTTATCAGAATACATAGCTTGATAAAAAACTAAATAAAAAACAAATAAAACAATTCATGGTAATAAAAAGGAACGAAAGATACTAGAGGGACAGTCATACTCATAGATTGAAAATAAACTAACAACGCCATGGCTAAAAATAAAAAAGACAAACAGACAAATAACAGTATAGAAGACTCAAAATAGAAAACTAAAGACTAAGCAACACGAACCCCACTAAAAATTGGGGTCGATCTCAGTGCTCCGAATGGGTAAGCTGATACTGTTCCACATGTGGCATCCGTCTTGTTGCTTATGTTATTACAAATCTGGTAAATAGTCAAATTTTGGTAGGTCACGTTCGTGAAATAGGAAGGGATTGTAGTTACGACATAAGGAACATATCCGATATTATCTGTGAAACAGTTATTTCCAAATCGGTCAACCAACTCGTGATTGGGTCCGTAAAATTGTACGAAGGGATAATTTCAACTTCATCATTTGGAACTCTTGGTTTAATAGCTTTCTTTGGAGCAGCAATACTCTATTAAGGAAATCATGATAGGAAACACAAGCCTTGGAATATCGTATCAATTAGGAGATATATACTCCGTATGCAGGCGCTGCTGGAATGTTGCTACATAGAAATGGAAACAACTATCTATATAAATGTTATCGAGAAGTAGTAACAGATAGCAGTAAATATGATCAGCATTACAAGATCTTCAAAAAATTGCAGCATACGGGAAACCAGTAGGTGAATCCTTATAAAAGTGATTGCCCAAGAAAAATCCTTTTAACACATTTTAGACTTATTTTCACGTTAAATGCCTTTTGTAGATACAACATGTACAATTTCATAATTAAAATTGAAGGATTGTTCCGGTTTGGAATCCCGGGCCAGTTTTACGAAGCTGTCTTATGACTAAGACATGTCTTAGGATGGTCTTAAACATATCATAGTCCTACGTGAGTTTCACAAAGTGGTCCTAACTTCGGACATCTCATAAAGTCGGTCATAAAGTTAGGACTACACGAGAGGTGTCTTATGATTGTCTTAGGATAGTTATAAGTGTATTTATATAAAATACACTTATTTTCTATATCAATTTAGAAAAATATCTAATAAGTATTTAAATATTTATCTCCTTTTCCTGCTCCTAACTGAATCTTTATAAGTTAGCGAATTATTAACAATGATTTACCAAAATACTCGATATATTTATAGCAAGAATGCACGTTTGCACGTTTTTGTCGTTAACCTTATTATAACCGATACAGTGACAAATTGAATACAACTCACTTATACACACAAAAACAAGTTCATTACTCTATTGTTTTTCCTATCAAATTTGTATTTAATTTTTTACAACAATGTATTAATAATAGAATATATTTATATAAATTACTAATGTTTTACATTAATTTTACAAAATATATAATTATGTCATATTAATACGTTTGGTAATGTATGGGGAACACATACTACATTTACATACATTTTTCAATAAATCCATGTTGATATTTAAAAATTTAAAGGATTTGCGGGTTTAGGATATCTTTAATAGTTATCCTACAAGGACGCGGTGTGTCAATGAGAGATCACCCCGATGGCCGGAGGCCAGAGGGTGATCTAACACTGACACACCAAGTCTGAGTGGGATAACTACTTTTACATCCCAGCTGTTTTAGATTAGACGGAAAACCATTTACAAAACATAAAATCTAGTTTAGAACATCACACAACCTTTACAATATACTTTATATATTACTATATGATGTATATCCTTTATGCCCCCCAAACACGATGAGTAGATATCAAACCAATGTCAACTCGCCCCACTTGCCAATCGGCCCACACTACATCGCCACTTGATAAAAAATCGTCCCACTCTTGTTTACTGACTCGCCCCACTTTTGAAAAAGTGTAAAATCGAATTGAACAATCAGTCTGAAAACTCACTTATTAACGAAAAAGGTTTAAACCCCACTGAATAAAGGTCTGACAACTCGCCCCACTTATAAAAAGATCTTGCTTCCTTTAAGTATGTCAAATTACTATTAGTTTGTATCCAGTCGTCCTGGTGTAGTGGTATGTGTCGTGGCTTGATATGATAAAGGTCCTCGGTTCGAATCCCAGTATATACACTGCATTTTTTCTTCATGAATGTTTTCGGTATAATTAATTATAAGTTTTATAGTGGATTTGACATTCCCGCCAAAATGTTACAGTACAAAGGAAAGCATGCATAACAAAGAAACTCAAACTGGGGTGATCTGGTAGGGGTGATCCGGCTCAGATCACCCCTGTTAGAACAAAGGAGCTGGGATGTAATAGCTAAGATCATCCTAAGACAGCTTCGAGACGAGGTATAAGATACGCCATAGGATAGTCATAAGAGGATTATAAGACATGTCCTAAGACATATATTATGACTGATCTTAGAATAGCTTCGTTAAACCGGCCCCGGATGTCTTTTCTCTCAATCGATTTATGACTTTTAAACACCGGTATACTACTTTTGCCTTTATTAGAGTATAACAAAATGCAATTGGGTTGTTACAAGGTGATGTATTCTCATTTATTAAAATAATCAACATAGAAACTGTAAATAGCAAAAATGAACCTCAATACATACATTTTTGAAAGGTATGGAATCAAGAATTCTGGCTTTTAGTTGTGTTTCATTATAATCATGCAGATGTCATGATCCGATGTAAACAATTTTAGATGACGCCTTTCTTCGCAAACATTAATCTATTTTATTGTCCATGAAAAATTGAATAAATGCAATTCAGAAATGGAGACTTAAGGGAAATTACCTAGATATTAAACCATCCATTTAAATGCTCAAGTGAATGTTTTATATTTTATGATCAAAATGTTTAAATGGAAACAGCAATGTCATACTGTAACGAAAATGTAAATGATATCAAACATTTAAATGGGTAAACCTGTGTCCAATTTGTCATTTAGATTTTTATCTGATGTTAGTTTTTGCAATATTATTTCATAATCATAATAAATTAAATGGTCTATTATGTTTTCTTATGTTTAGCTTTCGATGTGTTTAATATTAATAATACACTAACGATCCAAGTTTACATGTATGTGTCAAAACCTTTGTCGCATGTCTCTCTTTTTATTCCCGTTAACGATCGATATAATGACAAATGCTGATTTAACTACTATTTAAATATCGAAAGTAGAGGATGTTTTTAAATAACACGTTGTCCTTTAATCGTATTAAACGTCTTTTCGTTTTGTTAATTAAAGCTTTTATTTACAAGACTTTATGAAATATTAACATAACGGTGCAAACGGTGTATTCTTTAAGATTTAGAAAGGTTCAAGTGCACTTTTTTTTATTTAATTGAAATACGAACTTGTTTTTTCTATTTCAGTTTTTGCCAAGCTTATTTTATTTAATTTCGTGTGTTTGCATTTGATTACAATCAATATTTGTACAGATTCATATCATTTCACCTTCCGGGTTCAAGAAGAATATCATTTACTTGCACTAACTATGTACATATGATTATTGTCATAATTATATTTTAAAATATCATCATCATCATTATCATTATCATCATCATAATTATTATTGTGAAGCGGAAAAAAAATCATATTTTGGAGAGAGGGACAGGCGGAAAAGTGGTAGATCCGACTTAAATTAGCTTTCGCGGTATAATGTAACCTTTTATGTTATCTAGTAATAAGATGTAAATGAATTAAGAACAAATGTTTAACGTTCATTATCACTGAACTAGTATGCATTTTTGTTTAGGGGCCAGGTGAAGGACGCCTCCGGGTGCGGGTATTTCTCGCTACATTGAAGACCCATTGGTGGCCTTCGGCTGTTGTCTGCTCTATGGTCGGGTTTGTTGTCATTTTGACAGATTCCCCATTTCCATTCTCATTTTTTCATAGTATATTATGTAACGTTTCTACATATTACGTCAGTATTTATACAAATTTCTAATATTTGAAAATGCACATCCCCATTGACTGAAATAGTCCTCACATATGCATGATATTAAACATAATCAGATAATATAGGGATAAAGTTCAGATTTGTTATTTAACTATTCATCTTTTTGTTCGTTTGTTCGTTCATTGATGATTGTTTGTTTTTTTGTTTCTGTCTTTCTTTTTCTTATTTATATTTTTGTGATATGATATAAGACATTACTGTTGATAAATAACATAAAGCATCCTTACCTTTGTACATGAAATTTAAAACACGTCATCCAAAATTGTTCCTTTCGGTTTGTCCGAAAATTTAAAAATAAATCGGGGATTTTCACTTTAAAGACAGTGTTATTTTTATATTGACACTTTTACTGTACACTTCACATCTTCTTTTATTAACAAATATTTATAAACTTGATATTATTAACGTGATGACATGATAACGTATCATCATTACTACGATTGACATAATTTAAAAACATGTATGTATACAAATTTTCTTTTACAAATTGTGAATTGGAGGGAGAGTTGTCTCATTGGTAATCATACCACATCTAATTATATTTACAACATCTAAAACCCATCATCCCTAACAGTTATGCATTGCATTAGATATAAAACAAATACTTCTCATCGGATGTATTTTTAAGATACATCTATGAAGGCGTAAGACCAAATTTTTGCACGTATATCTTATTTACACTAGGATATTTTTGCTTATGCAACATTATAGTGTTCAATTAATTATAAGGGGTTCTTACGGCGTTTTAGCCATATGGTATTGAAAAGCATTATATATGCAGGTAATGATATCCAATTTGATTTAATGAACTCATCATAGATACAAGGACTAAATTTTCTTTATACGCTAGACGCGCGTTTCGTCTACAAAAGGCTCACCAGTGACGCTCGAATCCAAAAAAGGGGAAAATGCCAAATAAAGTACGAAGTTGAAGAGCATTGAAGACCAAAATTCCTGAAAGTTTTGCCAAATACAGCTAAGGTAATCTATGCCTGAGGTAGAACAGCCTTAGTATTTCAAAAATGCAAAATTTTGTAAACAGTAAATTTATAAAGACATTTTTGATGGCGACGCGCCCACTCTGACGTTGTGTATTCGTACGCCAACATGTGTGTGTACGTTGTTATTGTTAATATAAATAATATAAAAAGTTCTTTGAACCTTATTTTTGATAGAAATTTATTTATAATGAATGGCAATAATTTATTTTGAGATTATTGAACCATAAAACTAATTTTTGACTCTTCACATTTTACATAATCCGCTTCGCGGATTATTCAATGTAAAGAGTCAAAAATTAGTTTTATGGTTCAATAAAATCAAAATAGATAATAGCCATTCATTTATTGCTGTTTAGTTGTATGGTGTCCAGCAGCCAAAATTACATGATGAAATAAGGAAAAATGAAATAACCCGAAATAACACTGTACTAATACATGTTTTTGTTCTATCGTAAGCAGCTGATGTAGTGATAAGTTGAAAAATATACCAACAGAAAAAGCGTCAAACTTGCAACAAGCAGATCCGTTAATAGGTCATTTATTTTGGCAACGTTTATAATAAGAATTATGCTTATGAAATAATTGTTAAATCAGGTAAACAACAAGGGAAAAAATAAATCTACAAAGATAAGTTGATAAACACTAAAAATAAGTATGTTGCTAAAACCACAAAAAAAATTAATTATTTTTCATTTAATCCTGATATACAATACAATGAAATTGACATTGCGACGAAATATAACTGTGTGACAATATTTAGGAAATAAACACAACTAGTTGCAGTATAAATGAAGATATATAATATAATTGACAAAGATTTTGCATAACATTTTTTTTAATTTCTTTACATACTACACAAAAGCTCCAAAAGATAATCACAGATTTTTTTAAAGAATGGAGTACTTTATTCTTGTAAACAATAGCACACTTTCCAATGCTCTATTTGTATTAACTATCATACCAATGTTAGGAAAAACCCTGTACGCCTGACTATTTGTTAAAGTGACAAATAAAGTGTGATTTAATCAAAAATTGATATGTAAATAACACAATAATTTTAAACAATGCAAACAACATTACATTATATTTTTCTGATAGTCTTTTTTACCTTAATAAAAAAATAACTACTAAACAATAAAAAGTACAAAAATCGAATTGTGGTAAACAAATATATTCCTTAAAAAGAAAGAAATAATTTTAAGCAGAATTATTCTTGAATAATTCACATTTTCTACAAAAAACATATGAAAATCATTTATAACAACTCATTGCAATTGAAATTACACTTTTTTCCAATATGAGAAGAAATATTTGCATTTTTGGCAACGCGTACAAAAAAAATAATATCTTTTTCCTTAAAGTAAACATAATTTATGAAGAACAACCAATCCTGTGGAACAAAAAGTAATGAAATCATATGCAGGCATGGGGTAATCGTAATCAGTAATCGTAATCAGCTGTAATCGATTACATTTTGCAGTGTAATCCTATGTAATCAGTAATCATGCCATTTCTGATTACAAGTAATCATAATGTAATCGATTACTTTGCAAAAAACAGGTGTAATCATGATTACTTTTAGATAACTTTAAGATTACATTCATATGATTACTTGCTGATTACAAATCTTGTATATATATGAAAATAGTTTTAGATAGACAATATGAAACATGTAAAAATAAGAAAATGTAAAGCTTGAATGAAAAATCATGAAACTGGTATTCACAATGATGGGACCTTGTTTAATGTGATAAATTGTATCATCTATATAACAAATTTGTATAACCAAGTGTTTTATTTTGTTGACAGTTTACTTAAGGAAATTGCCTCTCCAATATTTTGTTGTTAGATTGAGCTCTTATGATACAAGAATATTTCTCGAAAGCATTTTTTTCCTTGATTGAAAACTTCTGAAATTAACTCCAATTTCACATAAGTTTAACCAATATTTTTACATAACTGCATTCAAATTCAAATGCAGAAAACATTTAGTTCCAATTTTACTTTGATGGCCGACATAAATATATGAGCTCACTAATTCAAAATGGAAGTTAAAACCAGATGTCATTTATTGACAAATTGAATAAATTTTGTTTTCCATAAATTCGTGTATAATATGTGCTTTCTAATTTTTATTCTTTATTAACCTTGAGCCTTACGGCTCATCAGTACAAACAAGTACATGTACAGTGTATACATATGGCATAATATTACAAACAATAATGACTTTGTATTGTGTAACGATCCAGAAAGCGGTATAATTTTATTAGGATGCGAAGCTAATTTGAAATTTCAGTGTACAATGTCAGAGGAATTTTTTGCTGTTGGTACCTAGTCAATCATTTAGTTGTTATATATAAATAGAAATATATAAAATTGACGCAATTAGATGATTATATTATTGGCGCAAATGATATCTATAGTTTTGAAAATTAGGTGGCGCAAAAGAGGTATTGGCGCAATTAAGTTGTGGCGCAAATGAGTTACTTTTTGGCGCAAAAAAATATCGCCCAAAATTTTAATACCCAAGCTCACCTATTGTATGTTAACAAAATTGGAAGTGGTGATTAACACCTGTAAAGACATTAATGGATGTGTCAAGTATGTCCAAACAGACAATAAAACTATACTTAATTAATTTTTCCTTATTTGTTCAGGTTTTTTTTTTTATTAGGCAGTTGGTTAAAATTTGTAGAAAAAATATCTTTTACATAGAGAAAGGACATGCACTTGGCTGTAATAGCTATTTTATCAAATTACACATGTTACACTGTACTTGTCTTTAAATTCTTTTAATTAAGATGAATAATTTAAGGCTTTTAAAAAAATCACCAAAATTAGATTTTTTGTGAGGATAAAAAATTATAAAAAAAACTTTGATATTGCAATATACTATGTAATCATAAGTAATCTAAAGTAATCATGATTACTTTAAAGAAAAGTAATCTAATGTAATCGATTACATATGAAAAAGGGTGTAATTGTAATGTAATCGATTACATTTTATATGCAAAGTAATTGTAATTTAATCGATTACATTTTAAAGTAATCGACCCCATCCCTGATCATATGGCGGTTAATAATTTATATCATAATAAAGCAATAACTGCATTCTTATTCCACAAAAATAAAAGTTTAAGTATTTTAAGTCTCATTATATCTCAATTCTAATTAGCAGACTTGTCTCAAGATGGTAAAATAACTGATTTCAAATAAAACAGTATCATTTTTAATAAAAGAAGAATAATTTTGGTTATTTTAAACAATGCGAATAAAATTTTAGTATGATTTCTCTGACATTCTTTTAATTTTATGAAAAAAAACTATTCTAAACTATAAAAAGTACAAAAATTTAATGGCGGTGTCATATGGTATTTTGAACCCCATGGTAATTTGACCCCGGGGTCAAAATACCGCTATGGTAAATTGAACCCCCCCTGTATAGAAAATTGAACCCCCATGGTAAATTGAACCCCCCTGTTTTTTTTGTTTATCCTTGATGATTATTAGAAGATTCTTTTTTTTTTTATCAAAAATGATACTATTTTATTTGAAATCAGTTATTTCTACTATCTTGCATTCTTGAGACAAGTCTTCTTATAAGAATTGAGATATAATGAGAATTAAAATACTGAAACTTTTATTTTTGTGGAATAAGAATGCAGTTATTGATTTATTTTGATACAAATTATTAACCGTCATATGATTTGAGTACTTTTTGTACATCAAGATTGGCTGTTCTTCATAAAATATGCTTACTTTAAGGAAAAAGATACTAAATTTTTGGTACGTGTTGCCTTAAATGCAAAAATTTCTTCATTTTACTAAAAATTATTGACCGCCATTGGATTTTTGTACTTTTTATAGTTTAGAATAGTTTTTTTTTCATAAAATTAAAAGAATGTCACAGAAATCATACTGCAATTTTATTGTCTATATATGGCTCACCACATTAATTCCGTTTGGCGTGAATATATGGTGTTTATTTTATTTGTTGAAATATTTTTTTAACCTCGTTTACCATGTAACGTAATGAACAAAACATTTTTTTTAAATAACAATTGTGTAAGAAAAATGTGCAATGCTTCCGACTTCTAGAAAAATGTTAATCTAGAATGTATCATACGCCCATAAGTCAATGTTAAAAACAAATTACAGTTATTACCGGGGTTTTGTTGTCAGCGAATATCAGTTGATAATACGTTGTGTCCGTTTGTGCTTTAATTAAATTACTCACTTGATAAACTAATATTTTACAAGGAAGCGTGCAATAACATTTTTAGTGGAGTGTGGGAATTCGAAGCATATACAATTATACGAAACATATGTCTATGCTAACGACACACTTCAAATTATATCACTTGTCTTAAAGATAATTGTAAACATCATATAAGCTGTCGAACAAATAATTTCTGAATATTTACTTCCAACTCCTTATTTATTCATGCATTGGTTGTTTGTTGGCTGATTAACGTCCGAGGCGGTCCGATATGGCGGTCTTGGAAATTTGAATTGCCACCGGGAAATGAGGGTATATTGGATATGATCAGAAATTACAAAAGGCCACCTACGGACTCCTCAAAGACTCGTTGCAATGGTTCTAAACGTGCAAAGAGCGTGGCACTCTCTTTATCTTACCTCCTATACATTTCTAGGAATATGATTGGTTAAAAGCGGCCTCGTGAAAACCGTGTATATTTAATATTAGGTTAGTTGGGAGGTGGGGCTTATTTCATACCGGTTAGTAGTGGAGTTACGTCCCTTTATATTCCATATAAGGTAATAAGGAGGCGGGGTTTATTTCATACACGGTTAATAGTGGTGTTACGTCCCTTCAGAAAAACAAAACAGTACTGAGAAAAAATCTTAAAGGTTTCAACAGACGAAGAAAGTGATGATAAAGTAAAATAAATTCATAAAACACATTTAAATCTAACAAGTTGTCATTGTTGGCATCTGTTTTTGTAGGGTCAAAGGAAGTAGTTCCTTAATCATGTTAATGCTAACTGTATTGAAGACTTGCTCATTTTGATAGGTCACTAGTCTAAATTTTACACGTTAAGATAGTCGGTAGGATAAATTGTGAGAGAGAAGCTCGAATCCCCATATGGAATTTACTGACCCCATATATACCGTATTACGTCACTCGCACACTATGTAACTAATATTACACGACGCATTGCATTTAAGGTCCCATCATGACCAGAAGTGTCTGTGAACTAGTACATGCAACAGAGCCAAACGGAGGGTCCACTTAGGTGAGGGTTTTACTGCCGGTAGAAGGAATACCAATGTTGGCCATATTCCTATTCCACAGTCTTTTATTTATACATTATATATTAACATGTTGTTTACATCAACACGTTGTCAGCATATCTCAGGTCATGTTTTATTTTTATAATTTTTAAGTCAATTGAACCGACCTCTTTTTCTATATTTTGATACCAAACTGCGTGAAATAGACATTTGGTTAATTGCGATAATTTATGCAAGGCTTTTATTAATTTCAAAATATTCAATTAGTAGTATTTTACATCAACAATGTATTTCGTATGTTGTCCTTAAAAGAATTGAATTAGAAATATATTGAGGAGAAACAATGAGTACTTACTGCCGTTACCTCTGTAAAGGATGTGTTATAAACCGAAAGAAATGCAAATAACAAAATGACACATTCACATCTTATCTTATTCATTCGCCCTTTTAATTTCTTTAAGGTCAAACACGATATCTAGTTTATTAATATGGTTAACATAACATTTTGTAATGAAAAAAGAAACTTTGACTTTTTTTCTAAATGTTTTAGTTGTTACTCTGTAACTTCTTTAATAAAAAAAAAATATTTTCAAACGTTTTACAGTTACCTAATTTTTAATTATATTTAGCATGTTTAGTATGGAAATTTAAACAAAAAACTAACAAGCTTTATAAATGTGGTTTGTCTGAAGGGCTTTGTAGATATTCCCTCATCATGAACGTTATAAACGTTAAAACACAAATTTTTCAAACCAAAGAATGGAAACATTCTTTGATACTTGAAATATATTTAAGAATTGAATGCTTCTTTTTGTAACTTCTTGGGTGTTAAAGCGTTGACCGAAGTACATTTTGTATAAAGCGCGGAAGCGCTTCATTCTAAAAAAGTGCTCACAAATCAATACTTATAATTACATTATTTAGCTAGGATCATGAAAACACGAATTATCATTTTTTTATTTAATTGTCGGACCTCGTGTTTTATTGCGTAATGCAATTGCTTAAGGAATAACAAGTGATGGTCAGTTAGCCAATCAGAATAACGTTTTACAATGAAACATACATTTAATGTTATTATTATTTTATATTAATAAAGTTATAGAATTACCAAAGCAAGTATAGGTTCATTGCCCTAGTCACCATCATTCGATAAAAGGTAAAAAAAAAAAAAGCAACCAAACTTAGGCCATGTTCACATTGACCTAAATTCGGTGTTTTGTTAGTGTAACTCACACGTCAACTAAACACAGTTGCATTCCCATTAAAAAAAACTCAATGTGAACGTGTAGTTTAAATCAGATTTTGTCTACACACAGTCGATAGTCAATGTAGACCTTGTGTATGTTTAGTGTACACAAAAAAAGGCATTTAGGACATTAGTTGTACCGTGCATATATTTAAGGAGGAAACTATTTTTTTTAATAAAATTGATATGTTTAACAATAATTAATAAAGTTCTTAACAGAAATTGTTGTCTAAAATTGACGAGAGATAGGTTTGTTTGTTTGTTTGTTTGTTGGTTTCTGTATGGGGTCTATATGATTGTTACCGGAGAAGTTTCATGTTTAGTTTGGAAAGTTTTTATTTTATTTTAGGTACAGCGCGCGCCAGATTGAGGAGACATCACGTGATGCGGGTTTATAATAACGAAAACTTGGTATTTTTATTTCTTTTTAGGTGGGGACGTTGAACAGACAACATGTATAGAGACGGAATGCACACAATGTAATTTCTTTTGTCATTGTAGGAAATTGACATTTTGATCACAGTTCACGGGCAGTGCATGCTTTGGATTTTATCGATCCGGTGTAACTTTAAAACACATTTAATGATTATTTTCTGATAATGTACATTTTTCAGCACCTGTTTGTAACACAGATTAGTATTTCAATCTCGGAGCGGACATTTTATTGAAGGTTTTTACTGAGATTTACGGACCTAGCAAGCGATTTTTACGGCATTGTCATTTCTTTTCTCTAGGAAAAGTCTTGAGAGATATCTGCACCAAGTTTTTTTATTAACCTTAAGTACATGTATGTTCTGCTGCCTGCAAATTTTCAGGTCGATTGGACTTGTAGTTTCAGAGAACATGTGGATTTTTTTTCTTGAAAAAAGCGAAAAAACCCAAATGAGAACTTGGACCCCGTATTAAACACACATAACGGAAGCATACATACAATGATTGATTGGTTGGTTGGTTGATTGATTGATTGATTGATTGATTGGTTAATTGGTTGGTTGATTAAACACGTTGGATAGGGTCAATTTAAACAGCGAAAAAGAAACAAAAAAGATCTTGATTAAACACATGAGACAGAAAATTGCATGCACTGATTGATTGATTGATTGATTGATTGATTGATTGGTTGGGTGGTTGGTTGGTTGGTTGGTTGGTTGATTGATTGATTGATTGATTGATTGATTGATTAAACACGTTAGATAGGGCAATTAAAACAGCGAAAAAGAAACAAAAAAGATCTTGATTAAACACATGAGACAGAAACATTCATGGACTGATTGATTGATTGATTGATTGATTAATTGATTGATTGATTGGTTGGTTGGTTGGTTGGTTGGTTGGCATTCACACACATAGAACTCTTTAAATAGTGCCAAAAATCACATAATTTGCCTCTTAATACATGACCTTGACCTTTGACCTGTGACCTTCGTCAAGGTCATTGCTCTACAATGTCATTGCAAAAGACCGTATGGGCCAAGGACCTTTTGTTTAAGAGTTTTGCCTAATAATGGCTTTTTATAAATTACCAATGGGGGTTATGTCCCTTACATTATGGTAAAACCAATACAGTCATAATGTAACAAAGTTGCCCCTTGAAGAACTAAGCCTTTTTCACGGCTTAAATTTTCTGTATCTATAACCATTCAAGAATTATAGGGAAATCAAAGACATATGAAAATCTAAAATATGACCTTGACCTTTGACCTTGACCTATATTTCTAAGTTAGGACCCAGGGACCTCAAATAAAAACATTCCTGGATTATACGGTTAACGGTTTATGAGTTAAATAAACATACCGACAAATTTATTTTGTTAAGGTAGATAACTCCATAAAAATTTCATCGAATCGCTTCGATCCAAATAAGCCAAAAATTACTGAGGATGTAACGAACAATTTGTAAAAACAATTTTGTCGATATCTTTTTTCGTTACGAAGGAGATGCACACAGATGAAAAACAGTGAATAGGGAGATAACTCTTACAAAGAAAATGGTTCGGCTTAGCAGGGTGAAATTTAAAAGCGCATAAACTATACGATACATTATGTGAAATATTTAAGCGACATATTGCGAAACAAACATTTATCGCAAGAACGAAATTTGGCGGAAAAAAAAATTAATAATAATTAAAAACCAATTGTTCAGAGAACAATTGAAAGTCTTTCCACACCAGAGAAATTTTCATAAGAAGATAGTTTTTCATACTGATGCGATAAATGATGGTTTGATTATCTTTTTGATGAGTGATATAAGGGAGATAATATGCTACTTCCGGTAAAATGAATGTCACATCCGGTCTGATATGATAGCTTCTTTCACACTGATTCCAAAAATATATAGTTTCTATATACTTTTGTATGTAGAATGGGAGATAATTGGCCACTTCCGGTTTGTTGGAAGTCATTTTTAGTCTTCAGTTATCTGTTTTATGTATCTATAGAACAAAATATATGGATTCTGGGTACTTTTAGGTGAAAAAATTGCAAAAAAAGCTACTTCCGGTTTTCTAAAGGTCACTTCCGGTGGCCATTGTTCAAGGTCATTTGTCACTTAACCTTTTGTATGAGGTCAAATGTCTTTATAATGAACCTTATTGAAGTTATAATCAAATAACCTCATATCAAGACATATGTAGGGGCAACAACTCCTATAAGATGCCATTTAATTGTATAAGACTAAATGTAGCATATCTTCATTACAATAAAGCTGACATTTTGCACTTGTTCTTTAATATGTATCTTTCAAAGTGTCAGAAAAAATGCAAAAACAAGCAAAAGTCACAATTGAGAACTTGACCTTGACCTTTGACCTTGACCTCATTTTCTAAGTTAGGACCTAGGGGACTCAAATAAAAACATTCCAGGGTTATACGGTTAACTGTTTATGAGTTAAATACACATACCGACAAATTTATTTTGTAAAGGTAGATAACTCCTATAAAATTTCATCGAATCGCTTCGATCCAAATACGCCAAAAATTACTGAGGATGTAACGAACAATTTGTAAAAAGAATTTTGTCGCTATCTTGTTTTGTTACGAAGGAGATGCACACAGATGATAAACAGTGAAAAGGGAGATAACTCTTACATAGAAAATGGTTCGCCTTAGCAGGGTGAAATTTAAAAGCGCATAAACTATACGATACCATATGGGAAATATCTAAGCGACATATTGCGAAACAAACATTTTGCGCAAGAACAAAATTTGGCGGAAGAAAAAATAAAAAAAAATAATAATAATAATAATAATAATAATAAATATAAAGCAATTGTTTTGAAAACAATTGTTAGGCAGTCTTTCCCCTCTGATGAATGGATAATTGATTTTTTTTTTATTGATTGATTTGGAAAAAGGGGGGGGGGTATTTGTTTATTTGTTTGTTTGTTTGCTTTGGTATGGGGTCTATATTATTATGTTACCGGAGAAGTGTCATGTTTAGTTTGGAAAGTTTTTCTTTTATTTTAGATACAGCGCGCGCAAGATTGAGGAGCCATCACGTGACGCGGGTTTATATTAAGAAAAACTTAGTCTTTTAATTTCTTTTTAGGTCGGGACCTTGAACAGACAACAAGTCTAGAGATGGAATGTACACAATGTAATTTCTTTTGTCATTGTAGGAAATTGACATTTTGATCACAGTTCACCAGCAGTGCATGTTTTGGATTTAATCGATCCGGTGAAACTTTAAAACACATTTAATGATTATTTTTTGATAATGTCCATTTTTCAGCACCTGTTTGTAACACAGATTAGTATTTCAATCTCGGAGCGGACATTTTATTGTAGGTTTTTACTGAGATTTACGGACCTAGCAAGCGATTTTTACGGCATTGCCATTTCTTTTTTCTAGGAAAAGTCTTGAGAGATATCTGCAAACAGTTTTTTTATGAACCTTCAATACATGTATGCCCTGCTGACTGCAAATTTTCAGGTCGATTGGACTTGTAGTTTTAGAGAATATGTGGGTTTTTTTTTTCAGAAGAGACGTAAGAACAATAATAAAATAAAAAATTTCTTGAATAATTGAGAGTTTGTTCCTTCAATAAACTGTCATAAATAAACAGTCATACATATTGATTGATTGATTGGTTGCTTGATTGATTGGTTGGTTGGTTGGTTTGTTGGTTGGTTGATTAAACACGTTTGATAGGGTCACTTAGAACAAGGGAAAAAAACCTCAAGAGACCTTGTATCCCGTATTAAACGCATGACACGGAAACATACATTAAGTGATTGATTGATTGGTTGGTTGGTTGGTTAAACACGTTGGTTAAACATGTTGGTTGAACATGTTGGTTAAACACGTTGGCTGGTTAAACACGTTGGAAAGGCTCAATTTAAACAAGCGAAAAAAAACATCTTGGATCCCGTATTTAACAAATGAAACGGAAACATGCATTGATTGGTTGATTGGTTGGTTGGTTAAACACGTTGGTTAAACATGTTGGTTAAACACTTTGGTTAAACACGTTGGCTGGTTAAACACGTTTGATAGGCTCAATTTAAACAAGCGAAAAAAAACCATCTTGGATCCCGTATTTAACAAATGAAACGGAAACATGCATTGATTGGTTGATTGGTTGGTTGGTTGGTTAAACACGTTGGTTAAACATGTTGGTTAAACACTTTGGTTAAACACGTTGGCTGGTTAAACACGTTTGATAGGCTCAAATTAAACAAGCGAAAAAAAACATCTTGGATCCCGTATTTAACACATGAAACGGAAACATGCATTGATTTATTGGTTGGTTGGTTGGTTGGTTGATTAAACACGTTGGTTAAACATGCTGGTTAAACACGTAGTTTAAACACGTAGTTTCAACACGTTTGATAGGCTCAATTTTAACAAGCGAAAAAAAACCATCTTGGATCCCGTATTTAACACATGAAACGGAAACATGCATTGATTGGTTGATTGGTTGGTTGGTTGGTTGGTTAAACACGTTGGTTAAACACGTTGGCTGGTTAAACACGTTAGATAGGCTCAATTTAAACAAGCGAAAAAAAACCATCTTGGATCCCGTATTTAACACATGAAACCATGGAAACATGCATTGATTGATTGATTGGTTGGTTGGTTGGTTGGTTGGTTGGTTAAACACGTTGGTTAAACACGTTGGTTAAACACGTTGGCTGGTTAAACACGTTAGATAGGCTCAATTTAAACAAGCGAAAAAAAACCATCTTGGATCCCGTATTTAACACATGAAACGGAAACATGCATTGATTGATTGATTGGTTGGTTGGTTGGTTGGTTAAACACGTTGGTTAAACACGTTGGTTAAACACGTTGGTTAAACACGTTGGTTAAACATGTTGGTTAAACACGTTTGATAGGCTCAATTAAAACAAGCGGAAAAAAAGAAACCTTGAATCCCGTATCAAACACATGAAACGGAAACATTGATTGATTGATTGATTGATTGATTGATTGGTTGGTTGGTTGGTTGGTTGGTTGGTTGGTTGGTTGGTTGGTTGGTTGAAATTCAAACACTCATAAAACTGTTTAAATAGTGCCAAAACCACATAATTTGATGACCTTGACCTTTGACCTTGTGACCTTCGTCAAGGTCATTGCTCCACAAGGTCATTGCAAAAGACCCTATGGGTCAAGGACCTTTTGTTTAAGAGTTTTGCCTAAAAATGGCTTTTTAAAAACCATCGATGGGAGTTATGTCCCTTATATGATGGTAAAATCAATATAGTCATAATGTAAAAAAGTTGCCCCTTAACGTACCAAGCATTTTTCACTGCTTAATTTTTTTGTATCTATAACCGTTCAAGAATTATAGGGAAATGAAAAACTTATAAAAATCTAAAATATGACCTTGACCTTTGACCTTGACCTAATTTTCTAAGTTAGGACCCAGGGGACTCAAATAAAAACATTCCAGGGTTATACGGTTAACGGTTTAGGAGTTTAGAAAACATACCGACAAATTTATTCCGTAAAGGTAGATAACTCCTATAAAATTTCATCAAATCGCTTCGATCCAAATACGCCAAAAATTACTGAAGATGTAACGAACAGTTTGTAAAAAGAATTTTGTCGCTTTCTTATTTTGTTACGAAGGAGATGCACACAGAGGATAAACAGTGAAAAGGGAGATAACTCTTACATAGAAAATGGTTCGCCTTAGCAGGGTGAAATTTAAAAGCGCATTAACTATACGATACCATATGAGAAATATCTAAGCGACATATTGCGAAACAAACATTTTGCGCAAGAACAAAATTTGGCGGAAGAAAAAAAAAAAAAAAAAAATAATAATAATAATAATAATCAGAACAAAAACAATAAGTCTTTCCACAGAAAAGTGGAAAGACTTAATTAAAAACCAATTGTTCAGAGAACAATTGAAAGTCTTTCCACATCAAAGAAATTTTGATAAGAAGATAGTTTCTTCATACTAATTCGATAAATAATGGTTTAATTATATTTTTGAGTGATGTAAGGGAGATAAAATGCTACTTCCGGTGAAATGAATGTCACTTCCGGTCTCATATTATAGCTTCTTTCACACTGATTCCAAAAATATATAGTTTCTATATACTTTTGTATGTAGAATGGGAGATAATTGGCCACTTCCGGTTTGTTGGATGTCATTTTTAGTCTTCAGTTATCAGTTAATGTATCTATATGACAAAATATATGGATTCTGAGTAATTTTATATGAAAAAATTGCAAAAAAGCTACTTCCGTTTTTCTCGAGGTCACTTCCGGTTGTACAAGGTCAAATGCCTTTATAATGAACTAAGTTGAAGTTTTAATCAAATAACCTCATATCAAGACATTTCAAGGGCACCAACTCCTATAAGATGCCATTTAATTGTATCAGACATAATGTAGCATATCTTCATCAAAACAAAGCAGACATTTTTCACTTGTTCTTCTATATGTATCTCTCAACGTGTCAGAGAAAATGCAAAAACAAGCAAAATTCACAATTGAGAACTTGACCCTGACCTTTGACCTTGACCTAATTTTCTAATTTAGGACCCATGGGACTCAAATAAAAACATTTCAGGGTTATATGATTAACGGTTTATGAGTTAAAAAAACATACCGACAAATTTATTCCGTAAAGGTAGATAACTCCTATAAAATTTCATCCAATCGCTTCGATCCAAATTAGCCAAAAATTCCTGAGGATGTAACGAACAATTTGTAAAAAGAATTTTGTCGATATCTTTTTTTGCTACGAAGGAGATGCACTCTGATGATAAACAGTAAATAGGGAGATAACTCTTACAAAGAAAATGGTTCGCCTCAGCAGGGTGAAATTTAAAAGCGCATAAACTATACGATACCATATGAGAAATATATAAGCGACATGTTGCGAAATAATAATAATAATTAAAAACCAATTGTTCAGAGAACAATTGAAAGTCTTTCCACACCAAAGAAATTTTGATAAAAAGATAGTTTCTTCATACTGATGAGATAAATAATGGTTTAATTATATTTTTGAGTGATAAAAGGGAGATAATATGCTACTTCCGGTGAAATAAATGTCACTTCTGGTCTCATATGATAGCTTATTTCACACCGATTCCAAAAATATATAGTTTCTATATACTATTGTATGTAGAAGGGGAAATAATTGGCCACTTCCGGTTCGTTGGAAGTCATTTTTCGTCTTCAGTAATCAGTGTATGTATCTATATGACAAAATATATTGATTCTGGGTACTTTGAGATGAAAAAATTGCAAAAAAGGCTACTTCCGGTTTTCTCAAGGTCACTTCCGGTAGTCATTTTTCAAGGTCATTTGTCACCTATTGTTTTGTACAAGGTCAAATGCCTTTATAATGAAATTAGTTGAAGTCATAATCAAATAACCTCATATCAAGACATTTGAGGGGCAACAACTCCTATAAGATGCCATTAAATTGTATAAGACTAAATGTAGCATATCTTCATTACAATAAAGCTGACATTTTGCACTTGTACTTTAGTATGTATCTTTCAAAGTGTCGGAGAAAATGCAAAAACAAGCAAAAGTCACAATTGAGAACTTGACCTTGACCTTTGACCTTGACCTCATTTTCTAAGTTAGGACCTAAGGGACTCAATAAAAAACATTCCAGGGTTATACGGTTAACTGTTAATGAGTTAAATAAACATACCGACAAATTTATTTTGTGAAGGTAGATAACTCCTATAAATTTCATCGAATCGCTTTGATCCAAATACGCCAAAAATTACTGAGGATGTAACGAACAATTTGTAAAAACAATTTTGTCGCTATCTTTTTTTGTTACGAAGGAGATGCACTCTGATGGTAAACAGTGAATAGGGAGATAACTCTTACAAAGAAAATGGTTCGGCTTAGCAGGGTGAAATGTAAAAGCACCTTAATTATACGATACCATATGAGAAATATCTAAGCGACATATTGCGAAACAAACATTTATCGCAAGAACAAAATTTGGCGGAAGAAAAAAAAAATTAAAAACCAATTGTTCAGAAAACAATTGATAGTCTTTCCACATCAAAGAAATTTTGAAAAGATAGTTTCTTCATACTGATGCGATAAATAATTGTTTAATTATATTTTTGAGTGATATAAGGGAGATAATATGATACTTCCGTTGAAATGAATGTGACTTTCGGTCTCATATGATAGCTTCTTTCACACTGATTCCAAAAATTTATAGTTTCTATATACTTTTGTATGTAGAATGGGAGATATTTGGCCACTTCCGGTTTGTTGGAAGTCATTTTTAGTCTTCAGTAATTAGTTTATGAATCTATGTGAAAAAATATATGGATTCCGAGTATTTTTTCAAGAAAAATGAGTAAAAATAGCTACTTCCGGTTTTTCCAAGGTCACTTCCGGTTGACATTTTTCAAGGTTATATGTCACTAAACACTTTGGTAAAGGTCATATGGCTATATAATGAACCAAATTGAAGTAAACATCAATAAACATGATAATTACACATTTCAGGGGCACTAACTCCTATAAGATGCCATAAGATTGTTTCAGACCAAATGTAACAAATCTACATTACAATTAAGCAAACATTTTGCACTTGTTCTTTTATACATATCTTTAAAGGTGTTTGAGAAAAAGCCGAAACAAGGAAAAGTCAACATTGAGAACTTGACCTTGACCTTTGACCTTGACCTTATTTTCTAAGTTAGGACCCAGGGGACTCAAATACACAAACATTCCAGGGTTATACGGTTAACGGTTTATGAGTAAAAAAAATATACCGACAAATTAATTCCATGAAGGTAGATAACTCCTATAAAATTTCATCCAATCGCTTCGGACCAAATAGCCAAAAATTCCTCCGGATGTAATGAACAATTTGTAAAAAGAATTTTGTCGATATCTTATTTTGTTATGAAGGAGATGCACTCTGATGGTAAACAGTGAATAGGGAGATAACTCTTACAAAGAAAATGGTTCGCCTTAGCAGGGTGAAATGTAAAAGCGCCTTAATTATACGATACCATATGAGAAATATCTAAGCGACATATTGCAAAACAAACATTTATCGCAAGAACAAAATTTGGCGGAAGAAAAAAAAAAATAATTAAAAACCAATTGTTCAGAGAACAATTGAAAGTCTTTCCACATCAAAGAAATTTTGATAAGAAGATAGTTTCTTCATACTAATTCGATAAATAATGGTTTAATTATATTTTTGAGTAATGTAAGGGAGATAAAATGCTACTTCCGGTGAAATGAATGTCACCTCCGGTCTCAAATGATAGCTTCTTACACACTGATTCCAAAAATATATAGTTTCTATATACTCTTGTATGTAGAATGGGAGATAATTGGACACTTCCGGTTTGTTGGATATCATTTTTAGTCTTCAGTTATCAGTTTATGTATCTATATGACAAAATATATGGATTCTGAGTAATTTTATATGAAAAAATTGCAAAAAAAGCTACTTCCGGTTTCCTCAAGGTCACTTCCGGTTGTCAATTTTCAAGGTCATTTGTCACCTTACCTTTTGTACAAGGTCAAATGCCTTTGTAAAGAACTTAGTTGAAGTTTTAATCAAATAACCTCATATCAAGACATTTCAGGGGCACCAACTCCTATAAGATGCCATTTAATTGTATCAGACATAATGTAGCATATCTTCATCAAAATAAAGCAGACATTTTGCACTTGTTCTTTTAAATGTATCTTTCAAAGTCTCAGAGAAAATGCAAAAACAAGCAAAAGTCACAATTGAGAACTTGACCTTGACCTTTGACCTTGACCTAATTTTCTAATTTTGGACCCATGGGACTCAAAAAAAAAACATTCCAGGGTTATATGATTAACGGTTTATGAGTTAAAAAAACATACCGACAAATTTATTCCGTAAAGGTAGATAACTCCTATAGAATTTCATCGAATCGCTTCGATCCAAATTAGCCAAAAATTCCTGAGGATGTAACGAACAATTTGTAAAAAGAATTTTGTCGATATCTTTTTTTGTTACAAAGGAGATGCAATCTGATGATAAACAGTGAATAGGGAGATAACTCTTACAAAGAAAATGGTTCGCCTTAGCAGGGTAAAATTTAAAAGCGCATAAACTATACGATACCATATGAGAAATATATAAGCCACATATTGCGAAACAAACATTTATCGCAAGAACAAAATTTGGCGGAAAAAAAAAAAATAATAACAATAATAATAATAATAATTAAAAACCAATTGTTCAGAGAACAATTGAAAGTCTTTCCACAACAAAGAAATTTGGATCAGAAGGTAGTTTCTTCATACTGATGATATAAATAATGGTTTAATTATCTTTTTGAGTGATGTAAGGGAGATAATATGCTACTTCCGGTCTCATATGATAGCTTCTTTGACACTGATTCCAAAAATATATAGTTTCTATGTACTTTTGCATGTAGAATGGGAGATAATTGGTTACTTCCGGTTTGTTGGAAGTCATTTTTATTCTTCAGTAATCAGTTTATGTATCTATATGACAAAATATATGGATTCTGAGTACTTGTATGTGAAAATCTGCACAAAAAGCTACTTCCGGTTTTCTCAAGGTCACTTCCGGTAACCATTTTTCAAGGTCATTTGTCACTTAACCTTTTGTATAAGGTCAAATGTCTTTGTAATGAACTTACTTGAAGATATAATCAAATAACCTCATATCAAGACATTTCAGGGGCAACAACTCCTATAAGATGCCATTTATTTGTATAAGACTAAATGTAGCATATCTTCATTACAATTAAGCAGACATTTTGCACTTGTTCTTTTTTATGTATCTCTCAAAGTGAGTGAGAAAATGCAAAAACAAGCAAAAGTCACAATTAAGAATTTGACCTTGACCTTTGACCTTGACCTCATTTTCTAAGTTAAGACCTAAGGGACTCAAATAAAAGCATTCCAGGGTTATACGATTAATTGTTTATGAGTTAAATAAACATACCGACAAATTTATTTTGTAAAGGTAGATAACTCCTATAAAATTTCATCGAATCGCTTCGATCAAAATACGCCAAAACTTTCTGAGGATGTAACGAACAATGTGTAAAAGAAATTTTGTCGATATCTTTTTTTGTTACAGAGGAGATGCACTCTGATTATAAACAGTGAATAGGGAGATAACTCTTACAAAGAAAATGGTTCGGCTTAGCAGGGTGAAATTTAAAAGCGCATAAACTATACAATACAATATGAGAAATATCTAAGCGACATATTGCGAAACAAACATTTATCGCAAGAACAAAAGTTGGCGGAAAAAAAAAAATAATAATAATAATAATAATAATTAAAAACCAATTGTTCAGAGAACAATTGAAGGTCTTTCCATCAAAACAATGTATTTTGATATGAAAAGTTGTGAAACTAAGTTTAAAATGTCATTTCAATCGTCAAATGATAGCTCCTAGTAAGCTGATTCCAAAAATATATTGTTTCCATACATTTTTTTTAAATAAGGGAGATAATTTGTTACTTCCGGTTTGAAAAATGTTACTTCCGATTATATTTGAATATTAACTTGACACTGATTTCAAAAATATCTGGTTCTATATACTTTTATATTAATAAAGTACAAAAAATAGCTACTTCCGGTTTACAAAAGGTCACTTCCGGTTGTTTTTTTCAAGGTTAAATGGTTTGATACCTTTTTCTAAAAGTTGTATATCTTTATCATGTATACATATAGAATAAAAGCAAAGGTCAAAATCTAGAACGTCAAATTAAGCTATGACCTTGAGATCAATTTCAAGGTCATAAACCAAGGACCTCAAATCAAAAGACCATAGGTCTTAATTATATTTAGTTAATGAGTTATATCACCAAACGCGTATTTTTAAATACAAGAGGGGAGAAAACTCCCTTTTACATTCAACGTACGCTTGCAATCAAAATTTACATCTTACGACATGTCGCAACTAACAATTTAGTAAAAATAATTTGTTGATATCTTATACAGTCTTTGGATATAAGTTAAAATAAGCCAAATTCAAATATTAGAATATGACCTTGACCTTTGACCTTGACCTAATTTTCATTTTTTGGGACCAAGGACCTCAAATCAAAAGATCCTAGGTCTCTATCACTTATGGTTTATAAGATAGAAATTCATATCACTTATATCAGATGCATAAGGGGAAATAACTCTCATATGGAGCGGTCATATCGCTTCGGTCAAAATAGGACAAATCATGCGAAGGATATAACGAGCAATTTTGTAAAATAAATTTGTCATAATCTTTTACGGTTGCGAAGGAGATGCGCTAACAAGGAAAACAGTGTTTGGGGAGATAACTCCTACAAAGAAAAGTATTTGTTTACGCAGGGTAAATTTCAAAAGCGCATAAACTGTTCGATATCATATACAAAATATCTAAGCGACATATTGCGAAACAAATGTTTATCGCAAGAACAAAATTAGGCGGAAGAAAAAAAAAAAAAAAAAAAAATAATCAGAAGAAAAACAATAGGTCTTTCCACAGAAAAGTGGAAAGACCTAATAATAATAATAATCAGAACAAATACAATAAGTCTTTCCACAGAAAAGTGGAAAGACTTAATAAATATAAAGCAATTGTTTTGAAAACAATTGTTAGGCAGTCTTTCCCCTCTGATGAATGGATAATTGTTTTTTTTTATTGATTGATTTGGAAAAAAAGGGGGGGGGGGTATTTGTTTGTTTGTTTGTTTTTGTAAAGGGTCTATATTTTTATGTTACCGGAGAAGTTTCATGTTTCATGTTTAGTTTGGAAAGTTTTTCTTTTATTTTAGATACAGCGCGCGCGCAAGATTGAGGAGACATCACGTGACGCGGGTTTATATTAAGAAAAACTTTAATTTCTTTTTAGGTCGGGACCTTGAACAGACAACATGTCTAGAGATGGAATGTACACAATGTAATTTCTTTTGTCATTGTAGGAAATTGACATTTTGATCACAGTTCACCAGCAGTGCATGTTTTGGATTTAATCGATCCGGTGTAACTTTAAAACACATTTAATGATTATTTTTTGATAATGTCCATTTTTCAGCACCTGTTTGTAACACAGATTAGTATTTCAATCTCGGAGCGGACATTTTATTGTAGGTTTTTACTGAGATTTACGGACCTAGCAAGCGATTTTTACGGCATTGCCATTTCTTTTTTCTAGGAAAAGTCTTGAGAGATATCTGCAAAAAGTTTTTTTATGAACCTTCAGTACATGTATGCCCTGCTGACTGCTAATTTTCAGGTCGATTGGACTTGCAGTTTCAGAGAATATGTGGATTTTTTTTCAGGAGAGACGTAAGAACAATAATAAAATAAAAATTTTCTTGAATAATTGAGAGTTTGTTCTTTCAATATACTGTCATAAATAAACAGTCATACATATTGCTTGATTGATTAGTTGGTTGATTGATTGGTTGGTTGGTTGGTTTGTTGGTTGGTTGATTAAAAACGTTTGATAGGGTCACTTAGAACAAGGGAAAAAAACCTCAAGAGACCTTGCATCCCGTATTAAACGCATGACATGGAAACATACATTAAGTGATTGATTGGTTGGTTGGTTGGTTAAACATGTTGGTTCAACACGTTGGCTGGTTAAACACGTTGGATAGGCTCAATTTAAACAAGCGGAAAAAAAAACATCTTGGATCCCGTTTTTAACACATGAAACGGAAACATGCATTGATTGGTTGATTGGTTGGTTGGTTGGTTGGTTGGTTGGTTGGTTAAACACGTTGGTTAAACATGTTGGTTAAACACGTTGGTTAAACACGTTGGCTGGTTAAACACGTTTGATAGGCTCAATTTAAACAAGCGAAAAAAAAACCATCTTGGATCCCGTATTTAACACATGAAACGGAAACATGCATTGATTGGTTGATTGGTTGGTTGGTTGGTTGGTTAATCACGTTGGTTAAACATGTTGGTTAAACACGTAGTTTAAACACGTTGGCTGGTTAAACACGTTTGATAGGCTCAATTTTAACAAGCGAAAAAAAACCATCTCGGATCCCGTATTTAACACATGAAACGGAAACATGCATTGATTGATTGATTGGTTGGTTGCTTGGTTGGTTGGTTAAACACGCTGGTTAAACATGTTGGTTAAACACGTTGGATAAACATATTGGTTAAACACGTTGGTTAAACATATTGGTTAAACACGTTGGTTAAACATATTGGTTAAACACGTTGGCTGGTTAAACACGTTGGATAGGCTCAATTTAAACAAGCGAAAAAAAAACCATCTTGGATCCCGTATTTAACACATGAAACGGAAACATGCATTGATTGATTGATTGATTGGTTGGGTGGTTGGTTGGTTAAACATGTTGGTTAAACACGTTGGCTGGTTAAACACGTTAGATGGGCTCAATTTAAACAAGCGAAAAAAAACATCTTGGATCCCGTATTTAACACATGAAACGGAAACATGCATTGATTGATTGATTGATTGGTTGGGTGGTTGGTTGGTTAAACATGTTGGTTAAACACGTTGGCTGGTTAAACACGTTAGATGGGCTCAATTTAAACAAGCGAAAAAAAAACATCTTGGATCCCGTATTTAACATATGAAACGGAAACATGCATTGATTGATTGATTGGTTGGTTGGTTGGTTGGTTGGTTGGTTGGTAAGTTGGTTAAACACGTTGGTTAAACATGTTGGTTAAACACGTTGGCTGGTTAAACACGTTAGATAGGCTCAATTTAAACAAGCGAGAAAAAAAAACATCTTGGATCCCGTATTTAACACATGAAACGGAAACATACATTGATGGATTGATTGGTTGGTTGGTTGGTTGGTTGGTTGGTAAGTTGGTTAAACACGTTGGTTAAACACGTTGGTTGGTTAAACACGTTAGATAGGCTCAATTTAAACGAGCGAAAAAAACCATCTTGGATCCCGTATTTAACACATGAAACGGAAACATGCATTGATTGATTGATTGGTTGGTTGGTTGGTTGGTTGGTTGGTTGGTTGGTTGGTTAAACACGTTGGTTAAACATGTTGGTGAAACACGTTGGTTAAACATATTGGTTAAACATGTTGGTTAAACACGTTTGATAGGCTCAATTAAAACAAGCGAAAAAAAGAGACCTTGAATCCCGTATCAAACACATGAAACGGAAACATTGATTGATTGATTGATTGGTTGGTTGGTTGGTTGGTTGGTTGGTTGGTTGGTTGGTTGGTTGAAATTCAAACACACATAAAACTGTTTAAATAGTGCCAAAACCACATAATTTGATGACCTTGACCTTTGACCTTGTGACCTTCGTCAAGGTCAATGCTCCACAAGGTCATTGCAAAAGACCTATGGGTCAAGGACCTTTTGTTTAAGAGTTTTGCCGAAAAATGGCTTTTTAAAAACCATCGATGGGAGTTATGTCCCTTACATGATGGTAAAATCAATAAAGTCATACTGTAAAAAAGTTGCCCCTTGAAGTACTCAACATTTTTCACTGCTTAAATTTTCTGTATCTATAACCATTCAAGAATTATGGGGAAATCAAAGAAATATGAAAATCTAAAATATGACCTTGACCTTTGACCTTGACCTAATTTTCTAAGTTAGGAATCAGGGGACTCAAATAAAAACATTCCAGGGTTATACGGTTAACGGTTTATGAGTTAAAAAAACATACCGACAAATTTATTCCGTAAAGATAGATAACTCCTATAAAATTTCATCGAATCGCTTCGATCCAAATTAGCCAAAATTTTCTGAGGATGTAACGAACAATTTGTAAAAAGAATTTTGTCGCTATCTTTTTTTGTTACGAAAGGAGATGCACACACATGATAAACAGTGAATAGGGAGATAACTCTTACAGAGAAAATTGTTCGTTTTAGCAGGGTGAAATTTAAAAGCGCATAAACTATACGATACAATATGAGAAATATCTAAGCGACATATTGCGAAGCAAACATTTATCGCAAGAACAAAATTTGGCGGAAAAAAAAAATAATAATAATAATAATAATAATAATTAAAAACCAATTGTTCAGAGAACCATTGATGGTCTTTCCACCAGTAATGATTTTTTTTATATGAAAATATTAAAATTTGGTTTTAAATTTCAATTTCAGCGTCAAATGACAACTTATTGTACGCTGATTCCAAAAATATAAGGTTTTAAATACTTTTACAATAATTTATTACAAAAATTGGCTACTTCCGGTTTACAAAAGGTCACTTCCGGTTAGCTTTTTCAACGTCATACTGCTTGCAACCTAATGCAAAAAGTCTAATAGCTTTAACATGAATACATATGCGGTAAAAGCAAAGGTCAAAATCTAGAACGTTAAATTAACATATGACCTTGAGCTCAATTTCAAGGTCATAAACCAAGGACCTCAAATCAAAAGACTCTAGGTCTTTACTTTATATTGTTAATGAGTTATATTTCCATACGACTGATATTAGATATAAAAGGGGGGAAAACTAACATCAAATGCTTACGTACCCTTTTGACTACAATTTATGTGTAACTACATGTCGTGACTAACAATTGTGTGAAAATATTTTGTCGATATCTTATAAGATTTCTGAAAATGAGCGATAACAAGCCAAAGTCAAAATTTTGAACATGACCTTGACCTTTGACCTTGACCTCATTTTCATTTTTTTGAACCAAGGAACTCAAATCAAAAGACCCTAGGCCTATGTCACTTATCGTTTACCAGTTAGAAATGCAAATCAGTTATGTCATATACAAAAGGGGGGATAACTCTCATATGGAGTCTCCGGATAGCTTCGACTAAAATTATTCATTTCATCCTGAGGATATAACGAGCAATTTGGTAAAATAAATTTGTCGGTTTCATATACGGTTTCGACATATAAGTAATAACAAGAAAAACAGTGTTCGGGGAGATAACTCTTACATGGATAAGATTTTGGTTACGCGGTGTCAGGTTCAAAAGCGTATTAATTGTTCGATATCATATACCATATATCTAAGCGACATCATGCGAAACAAAAAAATTGCGAAGAAACAAAAAGTTGGCGGAAGAAAAAAAATAATAATAATAATAATAATAATTAAAAACCAATTGTTCAGAGAACCATTGATGGTCTTTCCACCACTTACAACATATTTTGATGTGAAAATATTAAAAATTCAGTTGATATGTCAGTTCCTATGACTTTATAATGTCTAAATATGAATTTGGAGCAAAGGTCAAAATCTAGAACGTCCAATTAACCTATGACCTTGACCTCAATTTCAAGGTCATAGACTAAGGATCTCAAACCTAAAGACACTAGTTCCTTAATATGTATGGTTTATGAGTAATATCACTTTACGCATAATTCTTAACATAAGAGGGGCGAAAACTCCCATTTATTGTCTACGCACCCTTTCAACCAAAATTTATAAGTTACGACATGTCGCAACTAACAATTTAGTAAAAATAATTTGTTGATAAGTTATACGGCTTTTGAAAATAAGTGAAAATAAGCCAAAATCAAAATTTATAATATGACCTTGACCTTTGACCTTGACCTTATTTTCATTTTTTTGGACCAAGGATCTCAAATCAAAAGACCCTAGGTCTCTATCACTTATGGTTTACCAGTTAGAAATGCATATTCTTATATCAAACATAAAAGGGGGGATAACTCTCATATGGAATCTATATACGGCTTCGGTCAAAATAAAACAGCACATCCTGAGGATATAACGAGCAATTTTGAAAAATAAATTTGTCGGTTTCTTATACGGTTGCGAAGCCTTAGAGATAACAAGGAAAACAGTGTTCGGGGAGATAACTCTTATTTGGGAAAGTATTCGGTTAAGCAGAGTTGGTTTTAAAAGCGTATAAACTGTTCGATATCATATTCCAAAAATCTAAGCGACATCTTGCGAAACAAAAAAACAGCGAAGGAAAAAAATTAGGCGGAAGAAAAAAAAAAAAAAAAAAAAAAAATAATAATAATCAGAAGAAATCCAATAGGTCTTTCCACGGAAAAGTGGAAAGACCTAATTAAAAACCAATTGTTCAGAGAACCATTGATGGTCTTTCCACCAGTAAGGATCTTTTTTTATATGAAAATATTAAAAAATTGGTTTTAAATGTCAATTGAACCGTCAAATGACAGCTTATTGAACGTTGATTCCAAAAATGTATGGTTTCTATGGAAAAAGATATAGATAAGGGAGATAATTGTTAACTTCCGGTTCAAACGACGTTATTTCCGGTATAGTTTGATAGTTTCATTGACACTGATTCCAAAAATATATGGTTCTTTATACTTTTACATTTATTTAGAACAAAAAATAGCTACTTCCGGTAAACAAAAGGTCACTTCCGGTTGGCTTTTACAAGGTCACATTGCTTGCAACCTATTGCAAAAAGTCCCATGTCTTTATCATGTATACATATGAGGTAAAAGCAAAGGTCAAAATCTAGAACGTTAATTTTGCCAATGACCTTGAGCTCAATTTCAAGGTCATCAACCAAGGACCTCAAATCAAAAGACTTTAGTCCTCTACTTTATATTGTTTATGACTTATATTACCATACATATGATATTAGATATAAAAAGGGGGAAAACTCACGTCAAATGTCTACGTACCCTTTCGACTAAAATTTATGTGTTACTACATGTCGTAACTAACAATTTTATGAAAATATTTTGTCAATATCTTATATGATTTCTGAAAATAAGAGATAACAAGCCAAAATCAAAATTTTGATCATGACCTTGACCTTTGACCTTGACCTCATTTTCAATTTTTTGGACCAAGGACCTCAAAACAAAAGACCCTAGGCCTCTAACACTTATGGTTTTCCAGTTAAAAATGCATATCACTTATATCAATATAAAAGGGGAAATAACTCTCATATGGAGTCTCCGGAAAGCTTCGGTCAAAATAAATCAAATCATCCTGAGGATATAACGAGCAATTTGGTAAAATAAATTTGTCGGTTTCTTATACGGTTGCGAATATTAAGCGATCACAAGAAAAACAGTGTTCGGGGAGATAACTCTTACAGTGAAAAGATTTTGGTTACGCGGTGTCAGTTTCAAAAGCGTATTAATTGCTCGATATCATATACCATATATCTAAGCGACATCTTGCGAAACAAAAAAATTGCGAAGGAACAAAAAGTTGGCGGAAGAAAAAAAATAATAATAATAATTAAAAACCAATTGTTCAGAGAACCATTGATGGTCTTTCCACCAATAATGATTTTTTTTATATGAAAATATCAAAATTTGGTTATAAATGTCAATTTCAGCGTCAAATGACAACTTTTTGTACGCTGATTCCAAAAATATAAGGTTTTACATACTTTAACAATAATTTGTTACAAAAATTAGTTACTTCCGGTTTACAAAAGGTCACTTCCGGTTAGCTTTTTCAACGTCATACTGCTTGCAACCTTATGCAAAAAGTCTAATAGCTTTAACATGAATACATATGAGGTAAAAGCAAAGGTCAAAATCTAGAACGTTAAAGTAACATATGACCTTGAGCTCAATTTCAAGGTCATGAACCAAGGACATCAAATCAAAAGACTCTAGGTCTTTACTTTATATTGTTAATGAGTTATATTACCATACGACTGATATTAGATATAAAAGGGGGAAAAACTAGCAACAAATGTTTACGTACCCTTTCGACTAAAATTTATGTGTAACTACATGTCGCGACTAACAATTATGTGAAAATATTTTGTCGATATCTTATAAGATTTCTGAAAATAAGAGATAACAAGCCAAAATCAAAAAATTAATCATGACCTTGACCTTTGACTTTGACCTCATTTTCATTTTTTTGGACCAATGACCTCAAATCAAAAGACCCTAGGTCTCTAACACTTATGGTTTTCTAGTTAAAAATGCATATCACTGAAATCAAATATAAAAGGGGAAATAACTCTCATATGGAGTCTCCAGATAGCTTCGGTCAAAATAAATCAAATCATCCTGAGGATATAACGAGCAATTTGGTAAAATAAATTTGTCGGTTTCTTATACGGTTGCAAATATTAAGCGATAACAAGAAAAACAGTGTTCGAGGAGATAACTCTTACATGGATAAGATTTTGGTTACGCGGTGTCAGTTTCAAAAGCGTATTAATTGTTCGATATCATATACCATATATCTAAGTGACATCTTGCGAAACAAAAAAATTGCGAAGGAACAAAAAGTTGGCGGAAGAAAAAAAATAATAATAATTAAAAACCAATTGTTCAGAGAACCATTGATGGTCTTTCCACCAGTTAAGACCTTTTTTATATAAAAATATTAAAATTTGGTTTAAAATGTCAATTTTAGCGCCAAATGACAGCTTATTGAACGCTTATTCAAAAAATATATGGTTTCTATAAAAAAAATATATCGAAAAGGGAGATTATCTTTTACTTCCGGTTTAAAAAGTTTACTTCCGGTATTGTTTGATAGTTTACTTGACACTGATTCCAAAAATATATGGTTCTATATACTTTTACTTTGATTTAGTACAAAAAATAGCTACTTCCGGTTTACAAAAGGTCACTTCCGGTTGTGTTTTTTAAGGTCACATTGCTTACAACTTAATGCAAAAAGTCCCATGGCTTTATCATGTGTACATATGAGGTAAAAGCAAAGGTCAAAATCTAGAACGTTTAATTAGCATATGACCTTGAGCTCAATTTCAAGGTTATAAACCAAGGACCTCAAATCAAAAGACTCTAGTCCTCTACTTTATATTGTTAATGAGTTATATTACCATACGTATGATATTAGATATAAAAATGGGGAAAACTCGCGTCAAATGTCTACGTACCCTTTCGACTAAAATTTATGTGTTACGACATGTCGTAACTAACAATTGTGTAAAAATATTTTGTCGATATCTTGTATGATTACTGAAAATAAGAGATAACAAGCCAAAATCAAAATTTTAATCATGACCTTGACCTTTGACCTTGACCTCATTTTAATTTTTTTGGACCAAGGACCTCAAATCAAAAGACCCTAGGCCTCTACCACTTATGGTTTTCCAGTTAAAAATGCATATCACTTATATCAAATATAAAAGGGGAAATAACTCTCATATGGAGTCTGCGGATAGCTTCGGTCAAAATGAATCAAATCATCCTGAGGATATAACGAGCAATTTGGTAAAATAAATTTGTCGGTTTCTTATACGGTTGGGAAGATTAAGCGATCACAAGAAACACAGTGTTCGGGGAGATAACTCTTACATGGATAAGATTTTAGTTACGAGCTGTCAGTTTCAAAAGCGTATTAATTGTTCGATATCATATACCATATATCTAAGCGACATCTTGCGAAACAAAAAAACTGCGAAGGAAAGAAAATTAGGCGGAAGAAAAAAAATAATAATAATCAGAAGAAAACCAATAGGTCTTTCCACGGAAAAGTGGAAAGACCTAATAATAATCAGAAGAAAACCAATAGGTCTTTCCACGGAAAAGTGGAAAGACCTAATTAAAAACCAATCGTTCAGAGAACCATTGATGGTCTTTCCACCAGTTAAGACCTTTTTTTATATGAAAATATTAAAATTGGGTTTTAAATGTCAATTTTAGTGTCAAATGACAGCTTATTGAACGCTTATTCCAAAAATATATGCTTTCTATAAAAAAAAAATAGAAAAGGGAGATAATCTTTTACTTCCGGTTTAAAAAGTTTACTTCCGGTATTGTTTGAAAGTTTACTTGACACTGATTCCAAAAATATATGGTTCTATATACTTTTACATTGATTTAGTGCAAAAAATAGCTACTTCCGGTTTACAAAAGGTCACTTCCGGTTGTTTTTATAAGGTCACATTGCTTAAAACTGAATGCAAACAGTCCCATGGCTTTATCATGTGTACATATGAGGTAAAAGCAAAGGTCAAAATCTAAAACGTTTAATTAGCATATGACCTTGAGCTCAATTTCAAGGTCATAAACCAAGGACCTCAATTCAAAAGACTCTAGTCCTCTACTTGATATTGTTCATGAGTTATATTACCATACGTATGATATTAGATATAAAAAGGGGGAAAACTCGCGTCAAATGTCTACGTACCGTTTCGACTAAAATTTATGTGTTACTACATGTCGTAACTAACAATTTTATGAAAATATTTTGTCAATATCTTATATGATTTCTGAAAATAAGAGATCACAAGCCAAAATCAAAATTTTAATCATGACCTTGACCTTTGACCTTGACCTCATTTTCATTTTTTTGGACCAAGGACCTCAAAACAAAAGACCCTAGGCCTCTAACACTTATGGTTTTCCAGTTAAAAATGCATATCACTTATATCAAATATAAAAGGGGAAATAACTCTCATATGGAGTCTCCGGATAGCTTCGGTCAAAATAAATCAAATCATCCTGAGGATATATCGAGCAATTTGGTAAAATAAATTTGTCGGTTTCTTATACGGTTGCGAATATTAAGCGATCACAAGAAAAACAGTGTTCGGGGAGATAACTCTTACATTGAAAAGATTTTGGTTACGCGGTGTCAGTTACAAAAGCGTAATAACTGTTCGATATCATGTACCATATGTCTAAGCGACATCTTGCGAAACAAAAAAACTGCGAAGGAAAAAAAAGTTGGCGGAAGAAAAAAAATAATAATTAAAAACCAATTGTTCAAAGAACAATTGAAGGTCTTTCAACCAATAAGGATCTATTTTGATATAAAAATATTAAGATTCAATTGAAAATGTCAGTTGCTATGTCTTTATGATATAAAAATATGAATTTCGAGCAAAGGTCAAAATCTAGAACGTCCAATTAACCTATGACCTTGACCTCAATTTCAAGGTCATAAACTAAGGATCCCAAATCAAAAGACCCTAGGTCAGTATTATGTATGGTTTATGAGTAATATCACTTTACGCATAATTCTAAATATAAGAGGGGCAAAAACTCCCATTTATTGTCTACGCACCCTTCCAATCAAAATTTATAAGTTACGACATGTCGCAACTAACAATTTAGTAAAAATAATTTGTCGCAATCTTATAAAATTAATGAAGTAAGTGAAAATAAGCCAAAATCAAACTTTAAAATTTGACCTTGACCTTTGACCTCGACCTAATTTTCATTTTTTTGGACCAAGGATCTTAAATCAAAAGACCCTAGGTCTCTATCACTTATGGTTTACCAGTTAGAAATGCAAATCACTTATATCATATATAAAAGGGGGGATAACTCGCATATGGAGTCTCCGGATAGCTTCGGTCCAAATGAAACAGAACATCCTGACGATTTAACGAGCAATTTGGAAAAATAAATTTGTCGGTTTCTTATACGGTTGCGAAGCCTTAGAGATAACAAGAAAAACAGTGTTCGGGGAGATAACTCTTACAAGGTAAAGTTTTTTGTTACGCGGTGTCAGTTTCAGAAGCGTATTAACTGTTCGATATCATATACCATATATCTAAGCGACATCTTGTGAAACAAAAAAACAGCGAAGGTAAAAAAAGTTGGCGGAAGAAAAAAAAAAATAATAATAATCAGAACAAACCCTATAGGTCTTTCAACCGAAAGGTTGAAAGACCTAATAATAATAATAATCAGAAGAAATCCAATAGGTCTTTCCACGGAAAAGTGGAAAGACCTAATAATCAGAAGAAAAACAATAGGTCTTTCCACGGAAAAGTGGAAAGACCTAATAATAATCAGAACAAAAACAATAAGTCTTTCCACAGAAAAGTGGAAAGACTTAATAATCAGAAGAAATACAATAAGTCTTTTCACAAAAAAGTTAAAAGACTTAATAATAATAATAATCAGAAGAAATACAATAAGTCTTTTCACAAAAAAGTGAAAAGACTTAATAATAATAATTAAAAACCAATTGTTCAGAGAACAATTGAAAGTCTTTCCACATCAAAGAAATTTTGATAAGAAGATAGTTTCTTCATACTGATGCTGAAAATAATGGTTAAATTATATTTTTGAGTGATATAAGGGAGATAATATAAAGGTTCCGGTGAAATTAATGTCAATTCCGGTGAAATTAATGTCAATTCCGGTCTCATATGATAGCCTCTTTCAGACTGATTCCAAAAATATATAGTTTCTATATACTTTTGTATGTAGAATGGGAGATAATTGGCCACTTCCGGTTTGTTGGAAGTCATTTTTAGTCTTCAGTAATCAGTTTATGTATCTATATAACAAAATATATGGATTCTGAGTACTTTTATCTGAAAAAATTGCAAAAAAGGCTACTTTCGATTTTCTCAAGATCACTTCCGGTAGTCATTTTTCAAGGTCATTTGTCACGTAACCTTTTGTACAAAGTCAAATGCCTTTATAATGAACTTAGTTAAAGTTATCATCAAATAACCTCATATCAAGACATTTCAGGGGCACCAACTCCTATAAGATGCCATTAAATTGTATAAGACTAAATGTAGCATATCTTCATTACAATAAAGCAAACATTTTGCGCTTGTTTTTTAATGTATATCTTTAAAACTGTCGGAGAAAATCTCAAAACAAGGCAAAATCAAAATTTAGAACTTGACCTTGACCTTTGACCTTGACCTCATTTTCTAAGTTAGTACCTAAGAGTCTCAAATAAAAACATTCCAGGGTTATGCGGTTTATGGTTTATGAGTTAAAAAAACATACCTACAAATTTATTTTGTAAAGGTAGATAACTCCTATAAAATTTCATCGAATCGCTTCAATTAAAATTAGCCAAAAATTCCTGAGGATGTAACGAACAATTTGTTAAAAGAAATTTGTCGCTATCTTTTTTTGTTACGAAGGAGATGCACTCTGATTGTAAACAGTGAATAGGGAGATAACTCTTACAAAGAAAATTGTTCGCCTTAGCAGGGTGAAATTTAAAAGCGCATAAACTATACGATACCATATGAGAAATATCTAAGCGACATATTGCGAAACAAACATTTATCGCAAGAACAAAGTTTGGCGGAAGAAAAAAAAAAAATAATAATAATAATTAAAAGCCAATTGTTCAGAGAACAATTGAAGGTCTTTCCACTGGTAAAGATCTATTTTGATATAAAAATATTAAAAATCAGTCTAAAATGTCACTTCCTATGGCTTTATGATGTATAAATATGAATTTAAAGCAAAGGTCAAAATCTAGAACGTCCTATTAACCAATGACCTTGAGCTCATTTTCAAGATCACAAACCAAGGACCTCAAATCAAAAGATGCAAGGTCTTATAATATGTATGGATAATGAGTTATATCACTTTATTCATAATTCTAAATATAAGATGGGCGAAAACTCCCATTTATTGTTTACGCACCCTTTCAACCAAAATTTATAAGTTACGACATGTCATAACTAACAATTTAGTAAAAATAACATGTCGATATGTTATACGGTTTTTGAAGAAAAGTGAAAATAAGTCAAAATCAAAATTTATAATATGACCTTGACCTTTGACCTTGACCTAATTTTCATTTTTTTGGACCAAAGACCTTAAATCAAAAGACCCTAGGTCTCTATTACCTATGGTTTACCAGTTAGAAATGCATATTACTAATATCGAATGCAAAAGGGGGAATAACTCTCATATGGAGTGTTCATATCGCTTCGGTTAAAATAGGACAAATCATGCGAAGGATATAACGAGCAATTTTATAAAATAAATTTGTCGCATTTTTCTACGGTTACGGAGGAGATGCACTCTGATGAAAAACAGTGAAAGGGGAGATAACTCTTACAAAGAAAATGGTTCGCCTTAGCAGAGTGAAATTTAAAAGCGCATAAACTATACGATACCATATGAGAAATATCTAAGCGACATATTGCGAAACAAACATTTATCGCAAGAACAAAATTTGGCGGAAGAAAAAAAAAATAATAATAATCAGAACAAATACAATAGGTCTTTCCACAGAAAAGTGGAAAGACCTAATAATCAGAAGAAAAACAATAAGTCTTTCCACAGAAAAGTGGAAAGACTTAATAATAATCATAACAAATACAATAGGTCTTTCCACAGAAAAGTGGAAAGACCTAATAATCAGAAGAAAAACAATAAGTCTTTCCACAGAAAAGTGGAAAGACTTAATAATAATCAGAAGAAAAATAATAAGTCTTTCCACAGAAAAGTGGGAAAACTTAATAATCAGATGAAGAAATACACTAAGTCTTTCCACGGAAAAGTGGAAAGACTTAATAATCAGAAGAAAAACAATAAGCCTTTCCACAGAAAAGTGGAAAGACTTAATAATCATGATAATAGTAATAATTTTAATAATTTTAATAAAACATAAAAACAATTTTACTGTAAATGGTCGTAAGAATGTGACTAAGAATCATTTTCAAAAATGTCATTCGATTTTTAAAAAGCATAGCATACATCCTTCTGTCAACCTTTATATGTCTTACTTTTCGGCGTTTGAACAATAGTTATTAATATTAACGTAGTATGAAGATGATATATTAAACAGGTTCTTGTTCTGCGGCAAAATAACAATATCTTTGTTCTTGTACATGTTTAAATACAGTAACATGAGATCGTCTCGTCTTTTTGGTGGGTTTGTGTTTCTCAGTCTTTAGTTTCTTTGTATGGTCGGAGCACAGTATATGTCACATCGTGTTAATCATTTGTGTCGTTGATGCAGTGTCTGGTATATATTACATCTTTGTCATCATTTGTATCGTTGAAGCACAGTGTCATGTATATGTCACATATTTATTATCATTTGTATTGTTGAATCACAGTGTCTGATATATGTTACATCTTTATTATCATGTGTATTGTTGAAGCACAGTGTCTGGTGAATGTTACATCTTTATTATCATTTGTATTGTTGAAGCAAAGTATCTGGTATATGTCACATCTTTGTTATCATTTGTATTGTTGAAGCACAGTGTCTGGTATATGTTACATCTTTATTATCATTTGTATTGTTGAAGCACAGTGTTTGGTATATGTAACATCTTTATTATCATTTGTATTGTTGAAACACAGTATCAGGTATATGTCACATCTTTGTTATCATTTGTATTGTTGAAGCACAGTGTCTGGTATATGTTACATCTTTATTATCATTTGTTTTGTTGAAGCACAGTGTCTGGTATATGTTACGTCTTTATTATCATTTGTATTGTTGAAGCACAGTGTATGTTACATCCTTGTTATCATTTGTATCGTTGAAGTCTTTGTTATCATTTGTATGGTCGGAGCACAGTACATGTTACATCGTGTTAATCATTTGTGTCGTTGATGCAGTGTCTGGTATATGTTACATCTTTGTCATCATTTGTATCGTTGAAGCACAGTGTCTGGTATATGTTACATCTTTATTATCATTTGTATTGTTGAAGCACCGTGTTTGGTATAGTAACATCTTTATTATCATTTGTATTGTTGAAGCACAGTATCTGGTATATGTCACATCTTTGTTATCATTTGTATTGTTGAAGCACGGTGTCTGGTATATGTTACATCTTTATTATTATTTGTTTTGTTCAAGCACAGAATATGGTATATGTCACATCTCTGTTATCATTTGTATTGTTGAAGCACAGTGTCTGGTATATGTTATATCTTTATTATCATTTGTATTGTTGAAGCATAGTATCTGGTATATTTCTTATCTTTGTTATCATTTGTATTTTTGAAGCACAGTGTCTGGTATATGTTACATCTTTATTATCATTTGTATTGTTCAGGCACAGTGTCTGGTATATGTTACATCTTTATTATCATTTGTATTGTTGAAGCACAGTGTCTGGTATATGTTACATCTTTATTATTATTTGTATTGTTCAAGCACAGAATATGGTATATGTCACATCTTTGTTATCATTTGTATTGTTGAAGCACAGTGTCTGGTATATGTTACATCTTTATTATCTTTTGTATTGTTGAAGCATAGTATCTGGTATATGCCAAATCTTTGTTATAATTTGTATTGTTGAAGCACAGTGTCTGGTATATGTTACATCTTTATTATCATTTGTATTGTTGAGGCACAGTGTCTGGTATATGTCACATCTTTGTTATCATTTGTGTTGTTGAAGCACAGTGTCTGGTATATGTTACATCTTTATTATCATTTGTATTGTTGAGGCACAGTGTCTGGTATATGTCACATGTTGATTATCATTTGTATTGTTGAAGCACAGTGTCTGGTATATGTTACATCTTTATTATCATTTGTATTGTTGAGACACAGTGTCTGGTATATGTCACATCTTTATTATCATTTGTATTGTTGAAGTACAGTGTTTGGTACAGTAACATCTTTATTATCATTTGTATTGTTGAAGCACAGTATATGGTATATGTCACATCTTTGTTATCATTTGTATTGTTGAAGCAGAGTGTCTGGTATATGTTACATTTTTATTATTATTTGTATTGTTCAAGCACAGAATATGGTATATGTCACATCTCTGTTATCATCTGTATTGTTGAAGCACAGTGTCTGGTATATGTTACATCTTTATTATTATTTGTATTGTTCAAGCACAGAATATGGTATATGTCACATTTTTGTTATCATTTGTATTGTTGAGGCACTTCGTCTGGTATATGTCACATCTTTGTTATCATTTGTATTGTTTAAGCACAGTGTCTGGTATATGTTACATCTTTATTATCATGTGTATTGTCGAAGCACAGTATCTAGTATATGTCACATCTTTGTTATCATTTGTATTGTTCGAGCACAGTATTTGTATATGTAACATTTTAATTATCATCTGTATTGTTGAAGCACAGAATCTGGTAAATGTCACATCTTTGTTATCATTTGTATTGTTCAAGCACAGTGTTTGGTATAGTAAAATCTTTGTTATCATTTGTATTGTTGAGGCACAGTGTCTGGTATATGTCAAATCTTTATTATCATTTGTATTGTTCAGGCACAGTGTCAGGTATATGTCACATCTTTGTTATCATTTGTATTGTTCAAGCACAGAATATGGTATATGTCACATCTTTGTTATCATTTGTATTGTTGAAGCACAGTGTATGTTACATCCTAGTTATCATTTGTATCGTTCAAGTCTTTGTTATCATTTGTATGGTCGGAACACAGTATATGTGACATCGTCTTAATTATTTGTGTCGTTGATGCAGTGTCTGGTATATGTTACATCTTTGTCATCATTTGTATTGTTGAAGCACAGTGTCTGGTATATGTTACATCTTTATTATCATTTGTATTGATGAAGCATTGTGTTTGGTATGGTAAAATCTTTATTATCATTTGTATTGTTGAAGCACAGTGTCTGGTATATGTCACATCTTTGTTATCATTTGTATTGTTGAGGCACAGTGTCTGGTATATGAATCTGACAACAATAACAAACATTTTAAAAGTTAATAGAAACAAATAAAACGACAATTTGCTTCTCAATTACGAAGTGTTTTATTTTAAAAACATCATTTGCATAAGTTTTCAATTTATCTATCACATAGTAATGCAGAACAATTAGATAGCAAGTCGACGACATAGATATCTATCAAGTTGAATGTAGAAAATGCATAACCTCCAATTTTTTAATTTTTTTTACCACCGACGGAGAACATATCAATCTATTAGTTCAGTGTCTGCCCTTCCATTATTGACTCAAGAAAAAATTCCAAAAATGAGTTACAATTGTATCGAAAAGAGAAAATCGAGTGCACCTTTTTATGTTAGGGCGTGTTTGAGATGCATATTTTGTCTTTAAAACGTACAAAGCAAGAGTATTTGATATATCATCTCGCTTCAGATTCTATCATTTTTATATATCAAAGCTATAGGTTGACTTTATAACATAAACAAATCACAGTACGAAAAGATGAAATATATGGGTCAAGTGAAATACCTATCTAATGAATTACAAAAACAGAGTAGTTGTGTTCGAATAGCTATTTTTTTACTAAAAGTACTTGACGAGTCTTTTAAGGTGGATAATGAAAATGCACATCTTCGAAAAAATATAATTTTGTGTGTGTGATAACTAGGGTTTATAATCTTCAACCACTGAAAATATTTAGTCTGCCCTTCCACGAAATATTTAATTAGAATTTTTATAAATGTTTAAGAATTTTCGAAAATTCCACCTAACAACCGATCAGTCAATAGTTTTAAGTTGAATCCATGCAGACAAGATCATTAACTGATGCTCATTAGCTAGTAGATACATTTGTCTTTTAAAATACAACTGACATATAAGGATCGTTATGGTGCATTGTGGATAAATTTATCGGTTTTCAAGAGCAAAATTGGCAGCGCGTCATCCCTACAATGGCTCCATTTCTACGATTGTGAAAATGGACTGGTGTAATGGGGAGATAATTTTGACGAAGAAGAATCCTGACTGGGATTGCATACAAAATCTGTGATATTATTTTGAAATTTATTTCAAATAGTTACAGTAAGCATGGTAAGTACTAGCCTCACTGAAAGCTGATTTTATTTCACTATTGATTGTGTATATATGGGAAAGTCATCTTCTTATTACACTAAATGGATTCCGTATGCATTTTTTTCCAGTCAAGGCTTTGCTGTTTTTGTTTTAAACTGATAAATCGCATTTAAGTTGTTCTCATTTTACTTTATCTTGTAAGTGAGAGGTTTAGCTAGATTTAAAACCAGGTTCAATCTACCATTTTCTTCATTAGGAAAATACCTGTATCAAGTTCGGAATATGACAGTTGTTATCCATTCGTTTGAAATGTTTGAGCTTTTGATTTCGCCATTTGATTAGGGACTTTCCGTTTTGAATTTTCCTCGGAGTTCAGTATTTTTGTGATTTTACATTTTTGTAAACAGTGTATCGAAAATAGAATAACATTTAAGACCAATAGAAGTAAAAGGTTGGTTTTATATTCAGAAATATGAAGTGCTTAAGAAGGAATGTTGATAATAATGTGTCTTTTGATTTAACAAAACCAATAGAAAACGTGAATGGAAACAAAGAAAAATGAATGAAGGGACAAATCATTTGAACAATGAAAGATCAATTCATTTAAACAAATGAAATCACACGAGTGAGAAGCCAAAAGACAATAACATATCATTATTTTAAATCTTTTATTTCTTTTGTTTAAGAGGGAGACTTTATAATTTAATGTGTCTTTTGATTCAACAAAACCAATAATGGAACCTGAAACAATCGAAAGAAAATTAACAGTTCGTTTAAACAATGAAATTACACGAGTAAAAAGTTTAAAGACAATAAATGACAGATTTTAAAAAGGATAAAACAAAGATCAAATATCTAATTTACTATTCCGAAATAAGGTCGGACCGATTTAAAAATCGTTCAGTGAAAAAAGTATAATATCTTCCACATAAAAACAAAAGGTTCTTTTTATTATAAAAGGGAACATTTCATTTGAAATATATTGAGGAACTTAACTTTCTGGTATGCAAGCTGAAAGGTTTTATGTTATTTAAAGACAAACAAAATGTATGATAATCGTAAGCCATGCTTAATTTTATTATTTCGTGTCGGTATCATTGAGCAGTACCCACACTTCCTCTGTCCATTATTCAAGCGAATGGACCGTAAGAGTTATGTTCGAGGTCAACACACGATAATTCTTAAAACACACGTGTTTCCATTTATTTCTGCATTTCTAAAAGCAAATAATTTAAAGTGAATATTGTAAAGATATTTTGGAAATAAGTTTTAGAAGTTACAATAAATACTCAATGTAATTTACTGAAATCGTGTTTTCTTTAATTATTATTAACATATATATGTATATGAAATTCGTCTTTTTCTTCTAATAGATTTATGTTGTGAATTCTTTTTTTTCATTTAATATTTTGCTGTTTTCGTTTTCAACAAACTGATTGAACTAATTTCATTTGTTACCATTTTACTTAAACTTGTATACAGTGTATTGAAAAAAATAAAGACCAATTAGGTAAAAGGTTTATTGCATCAACAGAAATACTAAAGTGTGAAATATCAACAGATATGTTTAACATATCATTATTCTAAATCTTTTATTTAGTTATTTAAAAAAAAGAGAGACAATAAGTTAATGTGTCGTTTATTATTCAACAAAACCAATTAAAAAACGTGAAACGAACCAAAGGAAAATAACAATTTGTTTAAACAATAAAATCAATCGATGAGAAGTTTGAATACAATTATTGACTAATTTCAAAAAAAATAAAACGAAGATCACATATCTGTGCTATTCTTAAGTAGTATGAACAGAGCAATTTCAAAAATGTTCAATGAAGAAGTATTAAGTCAAATAAGAACATTACATTAATTGTTGCGTATACAGGAAATATTTCAATTAAAAACAATTGTTAAGGGACATAACTTACTGATTTCCAAACTGAAAGGTTGTAGGTAATTTGAAAAAAAAATCAGTATTTCAAAGTAGTGTAACTAACATTTACGAAAAGACAATCGTGTGAATACAAAATAGGGACGAAAGATACCAAAGGAACAGTCAAATTCAAAAATATAGAATAAACTGACAACGCCATGGCTAAAAATGAAAAAAGACAAACAGACAAACAATATTATTTCTTATGCAGAAAAAATACTGCAATCTGATTGGTTGACTACCCCGGTGTAAATAACACCCCACCCTTGTTCAACCCGGGATAAATAAAATTTTGCCAAAATTTTTAAAAATGAAATTTTGCCAAAAAATTAAAAATGAAGAAAAAAACATAAAATTAAATAAAAAAAAAAAAAAAAAAAAAGAAGAAAATGCTAAAACAAATAATAAAAAAAAACAAAAATTTTAAAAACTTTTTAAAAAATATTAAATTTTTTTGGAAAACTCAATAGAACACAAAATTTTCTTAATTTTTCCGAAAATAAAGTTAAAATGTATTTGACAATGTGCAGCAACACGGACATTGAAAAAATATTACACAGGAAATTTGTCATTACCATTTTTATAATTTTACATCCTGGTTTCAAATTGAGTAAAGGAATTGTTCATAAGAAATAAATTCGTTATCTTGGTGTAATCAGGGGTGTACGGAATTTTACACCGTTGTTGAAAATCCATACACCCATTCGGCTGCGCCTCAGGGTTATAAATTTTCAATAACGGTGTAAAATTCTGTACACCCCTGATTACACCAAGATAACTAATAGTACACATGACACAACATAGAAAACTAAAGAATAAAACAGTTACACGTAGCTGAATCGAATGTGTGTAGAATTGGTTTTAACGACGAACAAGTCACTTATATTATGTTTCAACGTTAAGCTGTCCCTTGTGTATGTTCATCAATAAAAATAAAAATAAGAAATACCGCAGGGTCAATAAAGAAATCATACATCACAAAACCACAGTAAAATTATAACAAAATGAAGAGACAAAAGAAAATGAATAACGAAAAAAAGTACTAAAACACACACTAAGGTGCTAAGGAGAATTAGGTTACTAAAGTTAAATTCCCATCATTTCTTGTTTGACTTTAAAAAAACACACACTGTACAACAGATTAACCATTATATTTAATATCCAACAAATGTTTAATATATGTTTGCCACCTGACGCGAGACGAGCATTATTCAACCAACTCTTTCAATTGATTTCCAGTATCATCCACGTGTCTCACAAATTTCACTATTCAAAAAGGTAAGTACCATTTAAATAAAAGCGTTATATTAATCAAAAAGTTTAAATGTGTTTTCGTAGTCAAGAAGGTCACTGCATGTACAAATCAAGGCGATTAAATACATTTTTACACGGACGTCTATGTCAAACCTGTTATAGATATTATCTAAATTCGAAATTAAGAATTTAAAATTATCAAAAACATTTTGGGTTCAAATCGACATAATGAAAGAATGTATAATTCGTTATTATCACTGATCAAATTCGTAATAACAAATATGTTCAATACGTTACACACTTTTTTTTTGTAATTTGTGATCATGGATAAACTTCGTTATTAGATTTGTTACGATGAATTGCATCAACACATCTGCGATAACGAATTCAATCCATGTTCACGAATCTGAAACAATTTATATTATAGATTACTCACCTCACTGAAATCTGATATTCTTTCACTTTTGTTTATGCACATATAAGGACTTCATCCCTTCAAAACATGTATACCGTGAATAATCAAGTCTTTTATGTTTTTATTTTAAACTGATAAATCTCGTTCAACTTGTTCTAAATTTACTTTATCTTGTAAACAGTGTTTCGAAAAAGTATTAAAGACCAATAGAAGTAAAAGGTTGGTTTTATATACAGAAATATTAAATGTGATATTTTTACCGGTGTGTTTAACATATTGTTGTATTAAATGTTTTATTTCTTTTGTTTTAGAAACAAAGTTAATAAACTAGTGTGCCTTTTGATTAAAGAAAACCAATAGAAAGCTTGAAAGGAACCAACGCAAAATTAATGAAGCAACAATTTATTTAAACATTTAAATCACATTGAGTTAGACTTGACTGATTTAAAAAAGAATAAAACAAAGACTATATATATATACAACTCGTCTAAACATCAACCCAACAATGTTAGATCTGTAAATTTGCTTTCGCAAATTTTCGGTTCTTCCCTCGCCGGGATTCGAACCCATGCTACTGTGATACCGTGTCACCAAATCGCCTGCACTGCAGCCGTCCCGCTAGACCACACGACCACCTGGGCTCTATAAATAATAGAGCTTTCGCTGGCCGTGTGTTACCTTTCCTCGTCAGTTTTAATCTAGCGGTGTACTACAGTACATGATATATAAGGCATGAAGATGTTATTGTTACAGATCAGCTAAATTATCTATAGTAAAGGATCCTACAAATTAATCTAATATACAGTCACAGAAAATAATTATATTTATAAGTACGTCTGAGTCAGTGACAACTCTACAACAGATGTATCTATCGGATCGCCATCAATGATGGTGATATATATATGGTATTCTATAGCAATACTGTCGGAGCTATTTCAAAATCGTTCAGTGAAAAAATATAATATCTTCAGATATAACTCAAACTTTACTTGTATATTAAGTGTTACGGGTAAAGGATGAATTTCAATAAAAAAAAGAAAGCCAGGGGTCATAACTTATGGATTTTCCAAATGAAAGGTTGTGCGTTATTCAAAAAAACTATAGTAATAGATATAAGAAACAAGAAGTATAGCTTATTTTTACAACGGAAACTATGACACAGATTCAGTTTTAAGATAAATAAATGATTATAATGTATGCAGTCTTGGTTAAGAACAAATCAGTAATGTTTTGTCTGTTCGTAAAAGTGTCAGGATTTTTTTTCTTTTGTGTTTACGATACAATTGTAGTGATAATATTATCTAGGGGCAATAAAGAAATCTTACATCAAACATCGACACACAAAATCATTAAAAAAAGAAAGAAACAAAAAGAAATTTAATCCAGACAAGTATATTACAGGTGTTTGAATCCATAAAATTTGTTCTATGTATTTTTGTTCTAACATACTGTACGACCGATTCACCATTTCCATGCAATTTATTTCATATCGAACGGATTCTATATTTTTTTTAGCCAGTTAATGCAAGATAAGCAGTTATCAACCAAGCCAATCGGTTGATAACCAGTACCGTGCACTTCATGTGTGTTTTCTATGTTAAAATGTCATCTCTTTACATCAAAGTAAACGATGAACATCATTTTCATACGTGTTTCCATTTAGAATCTGTAATAGATCATTTCAATTCGAGAAATATAAAAAATATGATGACAAATTGAAAGAGTAAAAATCGTTATCACCAAAAAATAAGAAATGCAGACAAAATACTTGTGTTTATATTCCATTATTTGTTGTTTGTCGTCTTTGTCTTTACACCGATTCATCATTTGGTCAAGCAGTGATTACAAAACCTATTCAATTTAAGTTTAAACTGATTAATCTCATTTTACTTGTTCTAATTTAACTTTATCTTGTAAACAGTGTTCATAAAAGAAGAACAAATTAATATAAACATGCCTTAACGTGAAAGGAAACAAAGGAAAATAAACAAAGAAATAATGAATTTAAACAATAAAACTGTACGATAAATGACTGATTTTAAAAAGTATCAAACAAAGACGACATATCTAATGTACTCTTCATAAATAAGGTCAAAGCGATTTTAAAATCGTTCAGTGAGGAAGTATAGATAAAACAAACGCATTATTTAATTGTTAAGTATAAATGAAACCTTATAAAAAAATAATAATAATTTGGTTTTAATTCATGATGATCTATACAGCGTTTATCAAACAGCAATCGATCGATTAAGTTTTCTTTTTATACGTAAGTATGGTTGGTGAAGGCAACTTAATTTTTTTTGAATTCGTGGCGACATTTTGAACTATACAAAATCAATAATACTCTCATTCTAATAGACGAAAAAAAAATTTTGGAGGACAACAAACAAGAATTATTAAAATATTTGCTAGCATTTATTCCTACATTGCTACTAAAAAAAGACAAGAATGTTTTAAGATATTTGACAAATTTAGTTTTAAAAATAACAGCAAATACTCAACTTTGTATTCACTTACGGAGTGTTACATCTTGTCAATCCATTACAAGTATATTTATATTATGAACATTTCTTGAAGTCAAGGCTTTACTGTTTTTATTTCAAGATTAACTCCATTTAATAGTTCCTTTACCTTATAAACAGATTATCGAAAAAAATATAGAACTTTTGAAGAAGTGCGATATATTTATCGGTTTTTTAACAAAATGTTATTAGGTCTTTCCACTTTTCTGTGGAAAGACCTATTGTTTTTCTTCTGATTTTTTTTTTCTTCCGCCTAATTTTGTTCTTGCGATAAATATTTGTTTCGCAATATGTCGCTTAGATATTTGGTATATGATATCGAACAGTTTGTGCGCTTTTGAAATTTACCCTGCGTAACCGAATACTTTTCTTTGTAGGAGTTATCTCCCCAAACACTGTTTTCCTTGTGTCCACGACTCCTTCGCAACCGTAAAAGATTATGACAAATTTATTTTATAAAATTGCTCGTTATATCCTTCGCATGATTTGTCCAGTTTCGACCGAAGTAATATGAACGCTCCATATGAGAGTTTTTTCCCCTTTTGTATTTGAAATTTTGAGATGTGTTTCAAACTGGAACACCATAAGTGATAGAGACGTAGGATCTCTTGATTTGAGGTCCTTGGTCCAAAGCAATGAAAATTAGGTCAAGGTCAAAGGTCAAGGTCATACTCTAATTTTTGAATTAGGCTTATTTCCACTCATTTCCAGAAACATATAAGATATCGACAAATTATTTTGACTAAATTGTAAGTTGCGACATGTCGTAACTTAATAATTTTACTTGAAAGGGTGCGTAGACAATGAATAGGAGTTTTTGCCCCTATCATATCTAAAATTATGTGTAAAGTGATATAACTTATTAACCATACATATTAGAGACCTGGGGTCTTTTGATTTGAGATCCTCAGTTTGTTACCTTGAAATTGAGGTCAATGTCATAGGTCAATTTGACGTTCTAGATTTTGACCTTTGTTTTAAATTCATATCTATACATCATAAAGCCATATGAACTGACATTTTAGACTGATTTTTAATATTCTAATATCAAAATAGATATTAACTGGTGGAAAGACCTTCAATTGTTCTCTGAACAATTGGTTTTTAATTTTAATTGTTTTGTTTCTGTTGTTTCAGAAGCAAAGTTTATAAGATAGCGTCTTTTGATTTAACAAAACCAAAATATGAAAGAAAGTTAATATATATAAATTAATGAAGCAATAATTCATTTGAACAATGAAATCACACGAGGAAGAGGTCAAAAGACAATGCGAATGATTTAAAATTAAATAGAGAAAGTGAACGGAACCAAAGGAAAATTAGTAGGAAGACAATAAACTAATGTAAAAAAAATAATACAAAAACAACATATATATAACATATATTACATGTTTTTCTTCAGAAACTATTCGGGAGCGATTTGAAAATCGTTCAGTGAAGAAGTACATTGTATAATGTCAAACAGATCAAACAATAACATTCTTTTAATTGTTTCATTTCAATTTAAAAACATATCAATGGGCATAACTGACGAATGTTCCAATAAAATTAACGGTACCAATTTTCTTACACCAGATGCGCATTTCGACAATACATGTCTCTTCAGTGATGCTCGTGGCCAAAATATTGGAAATCCAAAGCTTATATAAAAGATGAAGAGCTATAATCCAAAAGGTCCAAAAAGTATAGCCAAATGCGTGAAAGGAATCAGAGCTTTGCATGAGGGAAATACATTCCTTAATTTATAATAATTTCTATCATTTTGTAACAGCAAATTTTAATAACACAAAAAATCCGTATTTTCATGCCAGTACCGAAGTACTGGCTACTGGGCTGGTGATACCTTCGGGGACTAATAGTCAACCAGCAGAGGCATCGACCCAGTGGTAGTAATAAAATTAACGGTACTAATTTTCTTGTACCAGATGCGCATTTCAACAATACATGTCTCTTCAGTGATGCTCGTGCCCAAAATGTTTGAAATCCAAAGCTTATATAAAAAATGAAGAGTAATAATCCAAAAGGTCAAAAAAGTATAGCCAAATCCGTGAAAGAAATCAATGCTTTGAATGAGGGAGATACATTCCTTAATTTATAATAATTTCTATCATGTAACAGCAAATTTTAATAACACAAAAAATCCGTATTTTCATGCCAGCACCGAAGTACTGGCTACTGGGCTGGTGATACCCTCGGGGACTTATAGTCCACCAGCAGAGGCATCGACCCAGTGGTAGTAATAAAATTAACGGTACAAATTTTCTTGCACCAGATGCACATTTCGACAATACATGTCTCTTCAGTGATGCTCGTGCCCAAAATATTTGAAATCCAAAGCTTATATAAAAGATGAAGAGCTATAATCCAAAAGGTCCAAAATGTATAGCCAAATCCGTGAAAGGAATCAGAGCTTTGCATGAGGGTAATATTTTCCTTAATTTATAATAATTTCTATCATTTTGCAACAGAAAATTTTAATAACACATAAAATCCGTATTTTCATGCCAGTACCGAAGTACTGGCTACTGGGCTGGTGATACCCGCGGGGACTTATAGTCCACCAGCAGAGGCATCGACCCAGTGGTACAATGTAGTAATAAAATTAACGGTACCAATTTTCTTGCACCAGATGCGCATTTCGACAATGCATGTCTCTTCAGTGATGCTCGTGCCCAAAATATTTGAAATCCAAAGCTTATATACAAGATGAAGAGCTATAATCCAAAAGGTCCAAAAAGTATAGCTAAATCCGTGAAAGGAATCAGAGCTTTGCATGACGGAGATACATTCCTTAATTTATAATAATTTCTATCATTTTGTAACAGCAAATTTTAATAACACAAAAAATCCGTATTTTCATGCCAGTACCGAATTACTGGCTTCTGGGCTGGTGATACCCGCGGGGACTTATAGTCTACCAGCAGAGGCATCGGCCCAGTGGTAGTAATAAAATTAACGGTACCAATTTTCGTGCACCAGATGCGCATTTCGATAATACATGTCTTTTCAGTGATGCTCGTGCCCAAAATATTTGAAATCCAAAGCTTATAGGGGTAAATCAGTAAATAAATATACGTCATCAGGGACCGCCCATTTAGGGGAGAGCTTTCTGTATAACACTGAAGTCATATGCTCTTCTGATTGGTAGATAATGTTTGTAATAAATATTTTTTGGCAGATGGATCAAAACTAGAGTTGAAAAAAAATAAAAAATAAATGCTGAATGTACTAATTTTTTTTACTACAGGGTTGAAAAGTAATGGGGGTCAGTATAGGAATTCAGTGCGCATCTACATTGTTTGTAAACAAGGCCATGTGAATGCCAAAATGTTTAAGATAATTTTGGTCATATTGTTCTAGAAATTTGTTTTGACACGAGAAAAAAAGATTGACATCATTGTTGGCAAGTACAACAAGTATAGAAAAGATGAAATTACAAAAAAGGAATATATCAGATTAGTGGTATATAAATAGTCAGATAAAAATTGTATTACGTTTTTATGGATTTTAATGTGGAGCTTTCAAATACTGAAAATAAAATTTTACTACGTGATTTTTTGCAGATCTAAAGAGATATAAAAAATATCTTTAAATATACTTATCGTGCTCGAAATTCTCCTCCCACCTCCCCCTTGTGAGCCGTGGACAACAGTTATATAGATGTTATATTTGACACTTCATAACATGTGTACAACTGGCTAAAGGAAAAAGTTATATGATAAAAAAATATTAACTTTCACCTATAATTTGCCTGTATATAATTGTCACAAAATGGGTAAAAGTAAAGAAGAAAGTGAAATGCAGATTGGCCCAAATGCAAAAAACCGAGTTTAAAATTTCTGTTTTTATTATTTTTATTAGAACGGATGTTACATCTATTGTAGTTTCTTTTGTGTCCATATTTTCACTAGATATCAGCGCGACGCTTTATTCTCTTTTCTTGGAAGAAGTATTTTCAAGCGTACAATTTTCTTGGAATCCGTGAAAATCGCGAAAAAGGACGTTATAATTTGACGTTTTTCTCATGGTTAGAAACAACGTCACAAAGCTTTGAGGTCACTACCAAGTTGCGTGAGTTGATGCGCATAAACAATAGGTTGTTTGGTATTTAAGATAAAAAAAATATGATTCAAATAACTGCTTTTAATGTGAACAGTCTTGGAAATCATGACGAAGCAATCAGTAGAAAGTAAAAACCAAAATAGAAATAAAATTGAGAATGGAAATGGGGAATGTGCCAGACACAACAACCCGACCATAGAGCAGACAACAGCAGAAGGTCGCCAACAGGTCTTTAATGCAACGAGAAATTCCCGCACCCGGAGGCGTCCTTCAGCTGGCCCCTGAACAAATATATACTAGTTCAGTGATAATGAACGCCATACTAAACAAATTGTACACAAGAATTTAAAAGTTAAAATAAAACAAGACTAACAAAGGCTCCTGACTTTGGACAGGCGCAAACATGCGGCGGGGTTAAACATGTTTGTGAGATCTCAACCCTCCCCCTATACATCTAGCCAATACAGAAAAGTAAACGCATAACAATACGCACATTAACATTCAGTTCAAGAGAAGTCCGAGTCTGATGTCACCATCTAAAAATGGATAATTAATGATAGGAAATGAAAAATCATCTCTTTTGTCATAAATTTTAGTATTAAGCTTTCCGTTAATGATATAGATATCAAGATCGAGGAAAGGGCAGTGGTCATTGTTAGTATTAGCTTTATTGAAAGCAAGTTCAACAGGATAAATTTCTTTAGTATACAAACTGAAGTCGTCATTATTGAAAGCCAAAATATCATCCAAATATCTAAAAGTATTATTAAATTTGTGTATCAGATGTTGTTTTGATGGGTCTTTGCTGATTTTTGTCATAAATTGTAACTCGTAGCAATACAAAAACAGGTCCGCAATAAGAGGTGCACAGTTAGTCCCCATTGGAATTCCGATAACCTGACGATATACGGATCTCCAAGGCGAACAAAAATGTCATCTAATAAAAATTCAAGGGCAGATATAGTATCAAAGCATGTCCAATTGACATAGTTTTTTTGTTTATTGCTACTAAAAAAAGAACTAAAAGAGTTTGAACATATATATTCACATTCTGACTTTTTAAATGCCCATTTAATTAGGTGTGTGAATTTTTTCTTAATGAGAATGTTAGGCGATGTGGTATATAGGGTAGAAAAATCAAAACTTAGAACAGATTCAAAATCACCAATATAAGCATGCAATTTATCAAGTACTTCCAACGAGTTTTTGACACTACAAAAGTAATTAATTCCACTATTTTCGAAGGCCTTATTTGAACAATTTATTATCAGGTTTTTGATTATACCAAGTGTACTGGTAAGAATAATAGATAATTTAGTAGTAGAACAATGGCTTGAAGACGAAATAAATCTATGTTTGTAAGGTGATTTGAATAGCTTCTAAAGCCAATACATAGTTAGGACTTTCATTGTTTTTGGTTCTGCTTGTAAAGCGGTAGCTAAAACTTTATGTTTGTTAAATATGTCGTTTTTATGAAAATGGAGTCAGTTGGAATGTTGCTTTTAAAAATGACAAATTTAAAATCTGAAAGACATTAAACGAAAGGAAAACAACTGTCATATTCCTAATTAAGTACAGGTATTCCGTATGAAGAAAAACTTGATTAGTAAGATGACTGTTTGTTATTTTGTCATGTCTTTTTTATGTTTAGCTATTAGGATTTCAAAAAATACCAAGTTGGCTATACACAAATACACATTAAAAAATGACAGACAAAATCACGGAAAAAGATGCAAAAACAAACCATTTATGAAACAATTACACTGGTTCTGCGGTGATTAATTATAATGAATTGATATTTAAAGATATTTTCTCAAAACACTGTACAACCGATTCACCATTTTGTTTGAATAATCACTATATCAATTGTTTTCCATCTGACGCGAGACACAAGAATTCATTTTTTAACCAGTATTATACACATTTCTAGCAACTATCTAGCGTTTACAAATTATTAAGGTAAATATCATTTTTTATATACTGATAAAAGTAATTAATCTTATTGCTTGCTTCGGTCAGAAATGTCGCGGTAGCATGTAGTCCGTCACGGTCGGTAAATTGTCCCGCTTCATGATGAGTTAATTTTTAAAAAACTGTACTTCTTTCGTAATTGCTTTTCTTAAGTTGCAAAGGTTTATATGATAGCTAACATATTCACGAGCAATACTTTTTCTAATTTATACTGGTATTTTTTTATAATAATAGGTACAAGTAGCTATACATTTCTTGAGTTTGACCCGAACATCCAAGACCTCTAAACTATGATTTTAGGTACAATGTAGTCTCCATTAACTACGTTAACTGTTCAAATGAATTGACGGCGCCGGAAGATTCATGTGCATGCCTTTATGATTTTTTGTTGATGTCGAAAACTCTCTCTTGGCAAAAATACGGCTGATTCATGATTGGCGTTTGTAAGAGCAAATCCTGCTTTGGTTTGGATGGCCTTTCCTATAAGCTTTTATTTCTGATACCTACATTTCTGTATTTCTGTTAGGCTACTATTATAATGTATTGTAGATTCTTATGAGTCCCAAAATGTGCCCCACTGTAAACACCCCCGTTAAAATGTGGCAAATCTTATTTAGGTAATCTATAATTATTATTAAATATAATTGATGGTTGGGCTGGTGGTGGTATGTATTAACTTTCTTCTTGATTATTGTATGTTTGTTAATTCGAGCCAGGAAAGTTGCATGATTAATTTCCGGTATGATTTTCCTCCAATGTAATATTTGCTCCAGTGTCTTATGGGTAAATGGCCGATATGTTTGTAAAACAAGTGTTTACTCTCGGTAAATCCAGGCATAGTTTACCTCTGCCGTATTTGGCATAACTTATTGGTATTTTAAATTCTCAATGCACTTCCACTTTGTACTTGTTTGACTGCATAACTATTTTGATATGAGTGTCACTGATTAATCTTATGTAGACGAAACTCGCGTCTGGCGTACTAATTTAAAATTATAATCCTGGTACCTTTGATATCATTCAGCGTTAGCTTTCATTGTTGAACGTGCTTGTAAATCTTGCCTGATTTTATTGTTTGCGTTGGTTTTCGTATTTGTCTAAGTTTACTGTCTAAATCATACATATACTCATCCGATTCTGTCATTTCTTGTTTACTGTGACCCGCGTGCAGGACATTTACCATCTTCTGGTTCAAATCATGTAGAATCTTCTTATTCTGGGTCACAGCATCCCCCATTTGCTTTGAATTCCTCCATTTCCACTGTGTCCTGATTTTTCTTTTAGCTCCTTGTAATTTGGTTGAAAGCTGCGTCATAATTACTCTGTTAGAGTATAGAATGAAAAATAAATGGCAATACGTACATGTTTGATAAACGGTAAAGGGGGGGGGGTAGATATCACAAGAAAATTTCCCTGATAAACCTGATTATCAAATACATTTGTACATATGTGACAAAAATGTTTACAGGTGGAAAAAGAGGAGATATATTAACAAGGACTATTTCCTTTATATATATGATTATCAGATATATATGGTCATACCTGCTAGTAGGTAAATATTTAGGTTCTTTTTAGAGTCTCGTACACCCAATATGATTTTTTCTAAAGGATCCCATTCATTCTGAGAGTTCACACAATGTTCACCGTTGATCTAACTAGGTAGGTTATTATGGAATATCAGCTGACAAATAATCATTGGCAATAAACATTTCAATGCACTCAGGATCAATCATCAAACAGTTCATCCAAACTAAAAAAAAATATCATTTCATAATTCAGATCAATGCAGTTTTTATGTTGAAGCTCTAAGCAATAAACTAGAAAGATCATGCATGTGTAAAATAAAATTGAGTGCACACAATCGTGCTATTGAAACATTGTGAAAAAGGGCAATAGTTGAGTTTACCCACCGATGAACGAGTTTGCTATATATGTAATTCGGTTGAAGTAGAAGATGAAAATCACCTTGTACTGAAATGTGGAAAACTACAGAATAAACATGAAAAGTTGCATTGATAGCACTTCTTTAAAAGTCAAGAGAGTGAAAAGTTGTTTCATAAATTTCTGGTATATAGAAATTTAAGCTTTTTGATTATAATATATTTAATCATACTAATATATTCATTGGCATAATGTACTGTAATATGGGTCTTTGTCAATTATAGTAAGTGTATTTGTGTCAATAAAATATTGATATTTGATTGTGAAACAAACCTGTTTAGTTTGAACATTCTTTTTTGTAACCATGGATTTCGATTAGTTTAGATTAGACATAGGGTAACTTTTGGTGTTCAATGTATGGTGTGCCAGAAAATGACTAATTAATTATGTTACTTCAACAACATTGTCAGCTTTTTGGATCCAGATTCAAAGTTAAAGAGATTACGTCCATCGACAAATAATTGTGATGTATTTATCTATGTCTTTTATGGAGTTGACAGAATTATGAGTGAGACACATGAACAATGTTTGTTCACCAGTCTATGTGTTGAAGACTGTTTGCATGCATCATGAATTTGTTTTATTAATTCTGTCGTCGGGCTGCTGTTTCATTGAGGTATGATCCACATCTGAATCTCCATCTTTTTCACACTTAATTTTCTATTTACACTGCTGGCTGAAAAAGATATAAATCTGATAGCACTTACATGACATATTTTTATGACAACTGTCTCAGTAAATTTGGTTTCTCTCTAGTTGACGAATACCTCACATCTCATTTTTATAAATTATTGCAGCACTTAATCTGCCGTGTGCATAAATGGCTGAAAAAAGTATTATCATATAAATCTGATAGCAGTACCAGTTTTGCTTTGGATCAAACATAGGCGGATGAATTTTTTTGCTTAATGTCCAGTGGCAAATACTTCATGCATATTAAAGATATTTCAAGCGGGTCAAGCGAAAAAAAAAGATTGAACACATACACAATTTTCGGAAAATAACACAGAAGTCCTTGCACGCTCTACGTAAGTGTTACTAATTTTCACGAGACAAATACAGATAAGTGCAAACTGTAAGGGGCGGAAAAAAAAACAACTTCTTCCGTGATTTATTTTTTATATCAAAAATAGTCAGACTCTTTTTAAAAGATTTTGTGACTCTAAAAGTAGCCGGTTTTAGTCTGCAATTGTCTTCTTCTGTAATATTCTGTCTTGGTGTTACCACGTTTACTTCTTCTTCAGCAGTGTTAACATTTGATTTTTCTCTTACACTTCAGTGTACACCGATTAGTCACTTCCTATCTCTGTATGTTTCTATGTAGACGATTTACTGCATTGATTTCCTTTCTGCATAGTAAACTAAGTGGATTATTTCTTCACAGTTCCGTTAATTCTGGAATCATACTAACATACAAGAGGATGTGCACGTGGGTTTTTTTTTTCAAATAGAAAATAAAGAACAACAAATGTAAAGAATAGACAATAATGAACGAAAAAATTAAAAACAGGGAATAATGATCCAGGTGCTAAAATATGAAGAATATAGAATAAAGGCAAAATGTATAAAAAAAAAAAATAATACAGGAATGAAGGACCCCCCATACAGACCCTTACACCACAGTGTGATATGAAATGTATAGTCATCTTAAAATTTCTTTTTACCTACTGTGGATTCATTAATATTCGTTGGATACCAATTTTCGTGGATTTCGTGGGTAAAGGAGAACCACGAAATTAAATGTTCAACGAATGACAAATTTAATATTGGCTTGTATACAGACTTCGTCAAGACCACGAAATTAAATTTCAACGAACATGCAAGTTTTCCTTAATCCACGAAAATTGGTACCCACGAAAATAAATGAATCCACAGTATTTACCATTGAAATATTATCATATTCTATAGCTGATGTTTATTATTAGAAAAACCTATTTCACGGCACCTACCAGTCCCCATTTTTCAAAAAAGAAAATGTCAAAACACAAAACAATTTCAAAGAGAAAATTGAGAAAAAAAAATTCCATACGCGGTACAAAACAAAACAAACCAGTTCTTTCAGAGGTTAACATACGACATATAGGGTTCGAAAGCCATATAGTAAACGATTTGTCAAATTTCCTCAGAGAAGGCATTGGCAAATATATGGATCGTTTATGTACGTAGTATGTACCTTTGTAGAGTTTTTGGCATATTTAGTATTTTTTAAGTTGATTATGTAATCTGCTGAGATAAAATTTAAAAAATATCAATAGATTTAAATCATAGAATGAGTGTTTATCATGTTTTTTTCCCCGATAAAAACCAAAAAGTTTGCAAAATTTTTAAATTACTCCGTAGTATTATACCTTTTTTCACCAAATTATTTTTAATCATAATTTGGATAAGATTGTCAATATTCATTATGAAACTAAACCGCAGTCTTGTATATATTGTGTTTGAGAACTTAAACCTCGAGGAGACGTACGTACGTTGAGACAACGGCATGCAATCTAAGATGCAGCTATTCCTATATCTGTTCCAATGATTTTGTAATAAAAGACTAAGAGGGTGTGTGAGAGATATATGGCAAACAGCTCTTTCCTAAATTCCTGTTACAATTTCTGGGTAGCCCACATCAGGAACTAGTTTCCGTATGTCATATTGTTATGTTTCAACAAATATTTAGATATATTTAGTGTTTACAGGAGATCTTTTACCATTGAAATATACTAAATCATACTAGTACATGAATTTTGCTGAATATCTCAGGTTCAACTCCAAAGTCCATTCACCAAATCATTAGCATGTGAGACACATTCACTTTAACTATTGGCTACTTTATTTGTCCAAATAGTTATGATGTCTTGCAAGGCTATTTTATTTTTTTCTGGGACGCCTTCATAAGAAGGTGGCCAGAAATAATTTAAAATAGCCTTGCAAAACGTCAAATTAATTTGGACTAGCTAATTTATATATACCTGGTCTATCAATATACACATATTTACCAAAATTTAGTATTAAAACACAAAAAGAAAACAATCACAAGCACTTGTTTCTGTCACTATCCATTCTTAGACATAGGCCCCCTTATATTCATTTTCTTATTTTGCTATTATGATTATTAATTTATTTTCAATCTGTACACAAATATTTTCTGCGTTTTATTTAAAAGAATATTCATTTTCATCCTGTGTCCGCAATCTTAAATAATGTTTATTTTATGCTCAGTTTTATGATTACATATGGGCATGTACATTTTTGTACCAGATCAGAATATTCAATACCATAAGACTTCTGTCCCCCCTCTTTCCCATATAAAAATACATTATATAGCCATCATCCAAATTCATATCTTACACATGAATTGCATATCCCTAAAACTAACCAATTAATGCCTGCACAATTTATTTATATCTGACAAGTTATATGTTTCCAATTCATGTAATTACATTTATATAATAGTATACAATCTAATGAAACATGAAAATTCATTGACAAAATCACTTTCTCAAACTTCATTTATTTATAACAAATTCAAGTTGTCAATTCATTGTCAATACAGTCTTGACAGTGGTGGGTCGAGGATTGAAATAAAAACCAAAAAAAAAATGGATTGTGAGTGACCCCAAAATGTATAAAATTTCAGTAGCATTTTTACAATGGACATGTTATGATATTTATGTACAAATGTACAATATTGAATATAAAAATGTTGTCAAAAGGTTTGGAATTTTAACATATAATTGCTCTATGTTTAACCTAAAAATTATTTTTCAAGACTGAAATGTTTTCTCTGCCTGTAATTTTTTATTTTTCGACCAAAAATGCTGGGGTCATAATTAATTAATTTTATATTATTTGATAAATACATGTACAACATGTATTTTCTTGGTAATTTATTTGGCAAATTTGTATGCATGTGTTGACTTGATGATAACAATGGAAAGTTTAATTTTGCTTTGAATAATTTAGTTTTATACATTAAGTAATTGTATGTACATTTGCTTTATATTTACAGGATAGAGAAAGATGTTCATTATGACTCATGAATTCAATATATATATATATATATATATATGTATATTAAATGACTGAATAAATAGTCAACGATAAATCTTACGGGGCGATGGATCATAAAAACGATTCAATACACTACAAAATATAATATATAACAAGTCTAAAAGGGTACAACATCACCAAAAACACAATAAAACGAACAATATGTTAGATATGTTAGAAAGTTCGGATAACAGATATCCTTCCTCGGTAATTGCACGATGACAAATGAATCATGTCACTTCAAATTAAGACTCTATCAAAATCTTGAAATTTATACAATTTGAGCGAACGCTGGAACAATTTTCAAAATTTCCAAACAAGGCGCAAAGACTACAAAGCTATGCCAAAATAAAAATAGTTATTTACGATGTGAACTGGCACAGCTCTAAATTCCCAAAGGATGTAACAGTTGATATGTTAAACAACTGCGTGAAAATACAGTCCCAATAAACAGTCCTGACAGATCTAAGCTGGTATAATATTTAAAATATGACAACGGTAGAGCAATTGCAACAGAGACTGCGTTTTTAAACATCCCAAAAATATAGTAATTAGATGATAAGAAAAATGAGTAATAAATTTTTACTAAGGTTAAGTAATAAAACGCAGCCACGTTCTATTACTTAACCTTAGTAAAAATTTATTACTCGTAAATAAAAATACGCAATATTTCGCTAAACAAATTAGCTTCATCAGGCGTGTGCATCTCTCAAGGTAAAATTGGATGCATGACAAAAAAAAATTTTTGTAGCTTCATCTCTACAAGAGTTGAGGAAAAGTGTAACATAATGATTGATGTAGCTACAACTACATGAAATTGGAATAAAAGTTTAACACATTAATAGATGTTCGATTAATTTGTATGATTTCAAGATAATTATGGTTTTGATTTGCTTTTAAATCTTTTTTCGTCTCTCTCATTGAGTCCATCAGGTTCAAGAGTTCGTAACTGGTGCATCCAAAATCTCTCTCTCTTTTTGTCTTCCTTGTGTATCCCAATTTTGATTTTTCTCAATGATTTGAAATGTGACGTTTTCAAAATCATGTCCTGCTCTTAAAAGGTGTCTTGTAATTGGACAGTTCCTTTCTTTTGTATAAAATGACCGATGGTTATTTAGTCGGATGATGTTAAATGGTGTTTCTGTTTCACCAACATATTGTAATTTTCAAGTTCCACACGTTAGAACATAAATGCAATTTTGCGTTTTGCAATTTGATGTTATAAATATGTTGTATTTTTTCTTTGTGACTGTGCTAACAAATTGGGTTTCGATGTTGGCGACTTTGCAGCACTTACAATTGCCCCTTCCGCATGGTTTATAACCTCCGATTGTTGATATCTCCTGTTTAGATACTTTGGATGTTACTAAAATATCTTTGAGGTTTTTGGGTCTTCAGAGAGAGAAATTGGTGTTTATCAGTTTTTTTTGGTGTGAAGGTCGGTTGTCATGACTCCGTTTTCTAAAGTTATGGTGGTGTCGAGAAACGCAATTTTCTCATTTGAAACTTCAGATGTGAACTTTATCGATTGATGAAAGTTGTTACAGTAATCAAGAAATTCTTGCAGACGTTCTGCAGTTTCGTTCCATTTGATGTCGATGTCATCAATATAACGGAGCCAAGACAAGGGTTTGTATGGTACATTCGAAATGATGCGTTCTTCGAGACTCCCCATGAAAATGTTGGCAAAAGAAGGTGCAATTTTGGTTCCCATACTTGTACCGTCAACCTGCAAGTAGTGCTGGTCGTTGAATACAAAATTTTTGTTTTCAAGCACTAGTCGCAGCAACTGAACCAGACAGTCTGTTGGGGGATGTTTATCTTTACGATTGTTCCATACTTGTTCACAAGCGACTATTCCTTCATTTTTGGGAATATTTGTGTATAAAGAGGACACATCCATCGATACCAAAATTGTGTTGTTTGGTAAGGGATTTAATGAATCCATTTTCTTCAAATAATCTGTAGTATCTTGAATGTAAGATGGAATTGTTCTAAAATATGGTCTAAGATGGTAATCCACGAATTCAGATATTTTTTGGTTGGATGGCCATTTGCAGATACTATCGGTCTTCCCGGAATCCCTTCTTTATGAAGGTTTGCTGGTATAGAACAGAAGTTAAGACCTCTACTTAATAATTTTTCTTCGGAGCTGGTTAATTCTGTTGACGACGGATTAACAACTAAATTATTCTCCGCGGGATGTGTCCGTTTTTTAAAGAGAGAGGTAGAGGTCTTAACTTCTGTCCTATACCAGCAAACATTAACAACCTACAATTGGAGACAGATGTGGATCAATTTGCAAGACGTCTTCGCCTAAAAGAATATTTTAATAGGCACAGAAAAAAAACTTACAAGAAGCCGGAATGAATGATTCGGAATATTAGAGTGATAAAGAGGACAAGTGCATCCCAAGATTTAAAAAGAAAAGCGAATGGAATCCACCAAGGAGTAAGAACGACAATTTAGAATCCTTTATATCATCTATTAAAACTGAAGTAAAATCATCAGTCAATGGCAAACGTTTACGGAATCTCTCTGAACAAGAAAGCCAAGCCATTAATAATTTAAAAAACCGTGATGATATTGTTATTAATCAAGCAGACAAAGGAAGTGCAGTTGTAGTGATCACCAAAACCGACTACATTGAAGAAGGGAATCGTCAGCTTTCAAATACAAAATTTTACAAACATTTAGAAAGTGATCCTACAAAAAAAATAAGTAAACAAATTAATGAGGTCCTTTCAGACATGAACAGCAAAAAACACATAGATGACGACTCGTACGACTATCTACGCCCTGATGAAACCTGCACAGCCGGTCGATTTTACTTGCTCCCAAAACTTCATAAAGAAGGAATTCCGGGAAGACCGATAGTATCTGCAAATGGCCATTCAACCGAAAAACAATCGGAGGTTATAAACCATGCGGAAGGGGCAATTGTAAGTGCTGCAAAGTCGCCAACATCGAAACCCAATTCGTCAGCACAGTCACAAAGAAAAAATACAACATATTTATAACATCAAATTGCAAAACGCAAAATTGCATTTATGTTCTAACGTGTGGAACTTGCAAATTACAATATGCTGGTGAAACAGAAACACCATTTAACATCCGACTAAATAACCATCGGTCATTTTATACAAAAGAAAGGAACTGTCCAATTACAAGACACCTTTTAAGAGCAGGACATGTTTTTGAAAACGTCACATTTCAAATCATTGAGAAAAATCAAAATTGGGATACACAAGGAAGACAAAAAAGAGAGAGATTTTGGATGCACCAGTTACGAACTCTTGAACCTGATGAACTCAATGAGAGAGACGAAAAAAGATTTAAAAGCAAATCAAAACCATAATTATCTTGAAATCATACAAATTAATTTATAGAAATTCATACAATTAATCGAACATCTATTAATGTGATAAACTGTTATTCCAACTTCATGTAGTTGTAGCTACAAACATATTTTATGCAACATCAATCAATATGTTACACTTTTCCTCAACTCTTGTAGAGATGAAGCTACAAAAATATTTTTTTTGTCATGCATCCAATTTCACCTTGAGAGATGCACACGCCTGATAAAGCTAATTTGTTTAGCGAAATATTGCGTATTTCTATTTAAAATCTATTAGTAAATTAGCGTGTTTAACACCCAGTCTTTGATAGAACCATGCAAAATGCCTATAAGTGGGTCCACATGACATGTCAACCTAATGAAATGAAATTTTGCACACATGTTATGATAGTCAAGAGAAAAAAAATTCTAACTTTAAAAATTTTATTTTAAGCTATTTTTAGATTACAGCGCCATCTACTGGAAATGTCTGAATTACCAAAAAAATCTACAAAAATATCACAATTTTGTTGCTCTGAATATGCTAGATAAGGTTATGTTTAACTGGTATTTGAATTGATTTTTATAACAAGCATCATTCCTCCTTGGAAACTTGACAAAATGTTAAAAATTGAGTATTGCTAAATTTTGAGGCTGACCGGTCCAAAAAGGGCATTTTGGGCATATTTTGGATACTTGGTAAAAAGATCATCAAAAGGACATGAAATCTCATAAGGTACTATGAATTTTTAAATGTTTTAAATATTTCTATAAAGGTTTACATGTGTACTACAAGTTTGATGATTTTTGAGCTGGGGTCTCTTACACCGTTACCATGGCAACGGAATAAAATTGGGATATTTTCATATATTTTCCATAATAATCTGTGTATTTAATCATGAAAACTTATTTATCTTTTGACACTATCTCATATTTGGCATGAAGGTGTATTACAATAATACAGTATGTCTCATAAAATGAAAACTGCCAGTTGACCTTGACCTTTGACCTCAAGGTCAAAATATTTGATTTTTTCTCCGTTTTTTTTTTACTAGAGCACACATTTTTTTCTTCCTGGAAGATTTTTTTAATACTTCACACACAATGTCAGCAACTAAATATGATGTGTTGTGTACCATGGATAATGACCTTGATATTTGACCTTCAAGGTCAAATAAAAGGTCAATGTCAAATAGGTAATTCTATAACTCAGACTAAAACACAACATTCTGTCGACATGTCAATATGAAGGAGAAGTGTACTGATTGCTGATGAGACATCACAATTAAAATGGAGTGGTAGTAAGCAATTTTATTTTATAGGCTACAGAACGGGCAAGACCTTTGCAGTAAAGCTAAGGGTTTTTCCCTGTGGTCATGTTCTGCTCCCTCATATAATGATGTTACTGTTTAGACTTATCTTTTAAAAAAGTTCAGAACCCAATCCGTAACCCATATTTAATCTTAATTGCCTTTCTAATTCATCCTGGGGGTCATGCCCTGCCCCAAACATACAATTGATGGTTAAATAGCTTGAAATATGTTCATATTCCTAACTTAAATCATATATATTTTTTCAATCAGACCTTAGAGTATACCAATGATGTATTTGCTGGAGTTCGCTCCCCTTATAAACACCGTTCAGATACCCACCTATAAACTATATACTTTAATAATTTTATATCATGACTAGACCAATTAAGTGTACCATATATTATGTAATGCATGTCCTAACCGCTCGACTCTACAGGGAGGACATAAGTTTTGATTCACTAAAACAGTTCTCACGAGAAATAGTTAAATTTTCAAAAAAATCGTAGAATTTTAGCTTAATGCAAAAACTTAAAATACTGTAAATTCAGAAATTTATGTTTGTAATAATATAATAATTGCTTATTCATGGTGACTGTCAAAAATGTGAGATTAATCAAAGCAAATTTAAATTACACTGTAAAAAAATATTGTACAAAAATGAAAATGCAACTTTGGTTATATAACAGCCTATGCCATATAGAGTATCGGGTTTCCCAGTTTGTTGCAGATCGTGTAGCGACAAATGGGTGTACAATTTTTTGGCTGGTTAACTTCTGAGATGAAATGTTGTATCCTTGACATGTACCCAATATCTATTCTTGTTGTCCCTCTCAGCATCTTATTACAGCTGGGGATATATAAATGCTGTTCGTTCTTCGATCCGAGCATCGGTTCGTATTGTAAAGTATCTACTAAGTAGTATAATAAATCATTATCTAATCATGCCATTGCTTTCTAAAGATAAATGGTCAAGGCTGAAGATGAGCCCAGTTCAAACAATTAGAAGTTGGGGGAACATTGAACATCGGTTGTTTTATTCATATTTCAATTATTTTTGAATTTATAAAAGGTCTCTTTAGTCAGTTTGTTTATTTACAAAATTTAGTCCTGGTATCTATGATGAGTTTATTTTGTTAGATTTCCCAAATATTTTTATAACTATGAAAAAAATGAAGATTTGAAAAATAATGGCTGTTGTTTGAAAGGCCCAAGAAAAATGTAACATTTCTTCAAAAAATTAAAAAGAACCTATTATAATACATTGTACCACATTTTCTTACTTTTATATTGTATGCTTTTTTTACGACTGTAAAAAAAACACATTTGGGTTAAGTGAATGGATCTCTATAATTTTAAAACTAGATGTGTCAAAGCGACACTAATGGCCCGTCCCAAAAAGTTGAAAATCTGCAATTTCAATATAAACACATGTGGACACAAACATGATGGTAGTCTCACCTATCAAAAATCAGCTCAAAATCTGGAGGCGTATAGAAAAAAAACCATATAAATGTGATTTACAATAATCTATCAAAGTCCAAAGCCCGTAATTTCGTCAAAAAATAGTGGAGCGGAACGAAACTTAAACTTGATCTGTAACTCATTATGGTTAACTCACATACCAAAAATCAGCCCAATATTTGAAGGCGTTTAAAAAAATAGTCTGTACAACTGTGATTTTCAAAAATTTCTCAGTCCAAAGCCCGTAATTTCGGCAAAAAATTAGTGGAGCGGAACGAAACTGATATTGATCTGTAACTCATCATGGTTAACTCACATACCATAAATCAGCCCAATATCTGAAGGTGTTTAGAAAAAAAACTCTGTATAATAGTTTGTTGCGGAATGACGGAATTTCGGACAAGGGTAAAACTACATGGCACCGACAACTTCGTTGCGGGGCCATAAAAAAAGTTTCAATACCACAAAAGGATCCGGAGGGTTGAGATCGATTTTAGGGATGATGGTCCCAACCGTTTAGGAATAAGGGGCCACAAAGGGGCCAAAAACAAGCATTTTTCAGGATAGTTACCTGTGTATTAGTATTTCTATTGCTCTGAAATTGTACAACAATGTTTAATATTACAAGTAGAAAGTTGAGATTCATTTTAGGGGTTGTGGGGCCAACAGTTTAGGAATAAAGGGCCAAAAAGGGACAAAAAACTAGCATTTTTATAGTTTCCAGACAATAACTTGTGTTTTAGTGTATGGATCTCTCTGAGGCTAGGATCCAGTTTTGGATGAATAACTCAAATATGGAGGCATTAGGGGTCAAAACGGGCCAAAAACAAGCATTTTTCAGGTTTCTAGACAATAACTTGTGTTAAAGTGTATGGATCTCTCTGAAAAGTACTACAAGATTCAATAGTTTGTTATACAAAGGAGAGGTTTGGATTGTGTTGTGGGATTGATGCTCCAAGGGGGTTTCAAAAAGGTTAAGGGGGGATTTTTTTTCCAATTCATTAAAGGGATTCATATTTTTTTCCCAAAATTTACAAATTTCGAATTCAATTGCACAGTATTGCACAATAGAATTGTTAGATCTTTGACCACATTTATTTTGTGTCAGAATTATATATATTATGTAAAAAATTGATTTCAATCCAAATTCAGACAGTATCAAGCATGAGTATTGTGTCCAAAATGCCCCAACTGTTCAATGTTCGACATCTCCGGTCGTATCAGGCTGCGCTCAGCGAAGCATTTTATATAAGCAAGGTGAAAAAAAAACTGAAAAAGACCTCGTTATGAAGGCTGTGATTGTTCGTGTCAGTGTAAAAGTGTAATTTTGACATAAAAAATTATAAAGTATTTCTAAAGTTTGCTTCAGACATTATCTCTTAACCATAAAAAAAACTCTGTCCAAATTTCATAAAATCTAAGTTTTGATAAAGTTGTTGGTGTTAAAAAAACGAACTAAATATTGACACCACTGCAACCAACGAAAGAATACAGGATCGCTTTATCTTACTTTTGCAACATAAATAGTGCAGTTTCGATATAAATTATCAGCATGACAAGATGTAAAAACAATTCAATTGCTAAACTTACCAGTTTACTTCCTATTGGTGTTATTGTCCTTCAATGGCGATTTTAAACATTTATTTGCGTGTTTGTGTTTTATTTTGAAATGGGAAAAACTGTAATAGTTTAATATATAGGTGAATAGAAACTATAGGGGCAAAAATCAAAGGACTACAAAAAGGTCTGCATGGCTCAAATTGTCAGACGACTTTAATATAGCCTTATAATGGCGATTTTTAACCTCTTTTTTTTTTAAAGTTTTGCCTAGTATCTTGAAAACTTCAATCTAAAGATGTCAAATTTAAAAAGCAGGAAAAAATGTTTTATAATTATTTGATAAAAAGAAACATTTAAATACATTAGATTGTTTTATAATGATGAGTTAACTCTAGTAAAATATGACAGAACACATTAGTTTAGAAGTCTGTTTTTATAATTTAGGATTTCTTTGTATTATCCAATTGGTCATATAAAAATCAATGTTAATTTGACTTAATTATTTTAGGTATTTACACCTTGTTAAATTATTTCTCTTTTCCTTTAAAAATATTCTCTGAAACTTATAATATGGATATACAGATTGTTATTCTATAGATGTTTGTTATCAATTAAAAACTGCAATTTTTTACATTTTTCGACAGAATCGTACAAGAAATCCTGATTGTGTTAGTCTAAACATTCTCTTTATACACCTTTGTAGGCTTTGTTTTATATTTATCTTTATGAAAAGAAACGAAGTATTGAAAGGCTTAAGATTTACCAAGAGCAGAACACTAAATTTGAATTTTTTTTCTTCAGATTTTTGAAAATGCATTTTTTACAGAATTACCTCCCTTTGTATCATAGATAATCAATATTTATGGCATTATTTATTTTGATTGTATTGTCTCCATTATTAGTTTAACATTGTTAGGTATAATCATGGTTTAGAAAAAAGAAAAAAAATACGTTCACAAAATTGTCTACGGATTGATATATTAATTTCATTGATTTCAGAGAAAGGCAAATTTGAATATTACATGTATTCAAGGAGAATTTTAGAAAGTACTAAAACAAGAGCCCAACCATAGTATATGCTTAAATGCGTAAACAACTATGTCTCCTAATATAACCAAATAGATATATACTTTTATGTTTAATGTACCGAGAATTGGTAAGTTTGAAAAAAAGTTATTTTAAGTTTTTTTTAAATCATTTTTAATAGATTATCTCCCTTTGTACCATATCAATTTAATATATATGGCACCATAAATTGTAATTGAACTATGGTCATTGTTACTTGGAATTAATTTGTCAATTATTGTACTACTTTTGAAAAAGAAACACTTACATTTCCAAAATTATCCACAAAATACTAGTTTAAATTCGTTGATTTATAGAGAGAAAATGTAAATTTAGGCATTTTTTGAGAAGAATTCTACAATGTAAAATTGAGAATGGAAATGGGGAATGTGCCAAAAAGACAACAACCCGACCATAGAAAAAAACAACAGCAGAAGGTCACCAACAGGTCTTCAATGTAGCGAGAAATTCCCGCACCCGGAGGCGTCCTTCAACTGGCCCCTTGAAGGAAAGAGAAAAAATGTACTTGAAAGAGACCCCAGCAAGTGTATTAGCTAAAATGTATAATTAAGTATTCCAATTGATAAAACAAAGTGAGTTATCTTAATATTTTTAATGGACCAAAGGCTGGATAGCTTTTAAAACATGTACTTTTTATGATTTTCTGAAAATATTTTTTACTGGATTATCTCCCTTGTAATAATCCACAAACTGTTTCTTGAAAAATGTATGTACTGATGAGTTTCTAAAGCTTTAACACTTGATTATTTAATAAATCATCATTCTCTATCTCGTTATTTTTCGCATTTATAAGTTTCAGGGTGTTGAAATTGGTCAATTTCATGGAAAAATACTGCCTCAAACATGGGACAACTGGTTCCCAGTACATTACAGCATCTCCAAGCTGAAAGACATGGGAACCAGATGAAATATTTTTAATATGAACTTCTTTCATAATGATGTTCAAGCACACAGAGTTTCAATCGAATCTGATGACCCCCCTTGTGGACTGTTTTGCATGGTTTTATGGGAGACTGGGTGTTTAAAAGTTATATTCTTAGACATTTATATAATTTTAATTCAGTAACTGTATCAAAGTATTTTCACAAGCTGATCCACGCTTAAATAGATTGAATGTTGATTGTTGCTATTTTTAGACATGATATGTATATCTTTTTTGAGAGCCCAGGTGGTCGTGTGGTCTAGCGGGACGGCTGCAGTGCAGGCGATTTGGTGTCACGATATCACAGTTGCATGGGTTCGAATCCCGGCGAGGGAAGAACCAAAAATTTGCAAAAGCAAATTTACAGATCTAACATTGTTGGGTTAATGTTTAGACGAGTTGTATATACATTATGTACACAGCCATGTATCACCATCATTGATGGCGATCCGATGGATACATCTGTTGTAGAGTTGTCACTGACTCAGACGTACTTATAAATATAATTATTTTTTGTGACTGTATATTACATTAATTTGTATGATCCTTTACTATAGATAATTTAGCTGATCTGTAACAATAACATCTTCATGCCTTATATATCATGAACTGTAGTACGCCGCTAGATTAAAACTGACGAGGAAAGGTAACACACGGCCAGCGAAAGCTCTTTTTTGAGAGCCCAGGTGGTCGTGTGGTCTAGCGGGACGGCTGCAGTGCAGGCGATTTGGTGTCACGATATCACAGTAGCATGGGTTCGAATCCCGGCGAGGGAAGAACCAAAAATTTGCGAAAGCAAATTTACAGATCTAACATTGTTGGGTTGATGTTTAGACGAGTTGTATATATATATATATAAACGAGTCTAAATTGAAAACTACGTTCAAACCTATGATTACGTTGGATAAAAACCGCAATTTTTATACGTGTGCATGTAAAACAAATTTCGTTGTAGAAGGGTCTAAAAACAGCACAAACAACATTTTTCAAAAGACCAAAAAAATGAAAAAGTATATTTAAACAAAACGCATTTGACTAACAGGTCGAACAACTGATGTTCTTTAACCCTGCTGACTGCCATTGGCGATTGCCAAATAAAATTGATCACAAGATGTAACAAAATGGATCTTAATATAAATCTAATACTAAACAGAAATTTTTTTAAAATGTGGCCACGATGTTATGCCACAAACATACGGTGTCAATATATTTTTAGTACACCAGATCCGGATTTCGACAATAAATGTCTCTTCAGTGATGTTAGGGATCGAAACGGTATTTCGAAGGCCATATAAAAGTACCCTCATTTTTAGAAAAAAGTACCCTCATTTTTAGATAAACTCTTGAATTTTAAGAGTCAATATAGGATGAACGGATCATATAAACCGGAGGGAAAATATGATACAAGCCCAAACGAAAAAATATAAACGAGTCTAAATTGAAAACTACGTTCAAACCTATGATTGCGTTGGATAAAAACCGCAATTTTTATACGTGTGCATGTAAAACAAATTTCGTTGTAGAAGGGTCTAAAAACAGCACAAACAACATTTTTCAAAAGACCAAAAAAGTGAAAAAGTATATTTAAACAAAACGCATTTGACTAACAGGTCGAACAACTGATGTTCTTTAACCCTGCTGACTGCCATTGGCGATTGCCAAATAAAATTGATCACAAGATGTAACAAAATGGATCTTAATATAAATCTAATACTAAACAGAAATTTTTTTAACTTGTGGCCACGATGTTTTGCCACAAAAATACGGTGTCAATATATTTTTAGTACACCAGATCCGGATTTCGACAATAAATGTCTCTTCAGTGATGTTAGGGATCGAAACGGTATTTCGAAGGCCATATAAAAGTACCCTCATTTTTAGAAAAATGTACCCTCATTTTTAGATAAACTCTTGAATTTTAAGAGTCAATATAGGATGAACGGATCATATAAACCGGAGGGAAAATATTATACAAGCCCAAACGAAAAAATATAAACGAGTCTAAATTGAAAACTACGTTCAAACCTATGATTGCGTTGGATAAAAACCGCAATTTTTATACGTGTGCATGTAAAACAAATTTCGTTGTAGAAGGGTCTAAAAACAGCACAAACAACATTTTTCAAAAGACCAAAAAAGTATATATATATATATATATATATATATACTTAAATACTTGTACACGTATGATATACAAATGTACATACACACAGAAAACAGTACTGGTACTTAATCAAATGGAATGTCTTTGTGATTGCAACAAAAAATTCAAATGGAGTGATGTTGAAAGCAAAATTATTGATGTTAATTAACAGAAAGTTGGATGCAGACCAAGCATTACATAAAGTAAATAGAAGTTAACGTCGCGAGCACATATTTCATTAGTTAACTTTAAATTTCTCGTTTACTTTTACAAGTAAACGCGCGTTTATTATAAATACGTTAACGCGGTCAAAATGGAAATTTCCAATGTCTACCCGAGTAAACGGGCGTTTACTCTGTGTCCGTTTAGTCAGTAGTAAACGGGCGTTTACTTCAGAATTCTTCAAGTGTATTTTTACGGGGTCTCACTAATTAGCGACAAGAAGCGACAAGAAGCGACAAGAAGAATAAATTTAGCGACAAGAAGCGACAAGAAAACATTTTTTTTTAATTAGATATACAGTACACACAATGTGGAACATCAAATGAGATTAACGAGGAGCGTGTCCCTTGTTTTATTGCTACAATAACATCCAATTAACACCTTCTACTTTGTACACGCGTCAGACTATACAATTACACGCGCCAGAATATATACAATCAGTGTAAATGGTGAACACCTGTTGAAAACTCAAGATTGTCATTAATTTCCCTTAATCATTAATCAATACGCATAAACATGATAAATATCATTTAATGAGGCAATACACAAATAAAATGATGAAAATATTTACATTTCAATTTTCTTTTCCTCTTGTTTGATTTCAGTTCTTTGTATTGCACAATTTGTAACTGTATTTTCAGGACAATGATGCACTAATAATTCTTTTTTCGACCTATATATATATTGTACGAAAAGAGTTTTAAAAAACAATTTATAAGATAAACAATATGTTCTAAAACACAACAAGGAAAAGTAATCTCAAAATACAACAGGGTAAACGTAAAACTGGCTGTTATGCATAATAAATGATAAAATATTACGTAAATAAATGTTTCATTTTTTTTCTATCAATATTAACTTTCTTGTCGCTAAAATTGTTTTCTTTTGCATATTCTTTTAATATTTATTGGAATAATTTATTTTAATTAAAAAAATATGTTTTCTTGTCGCTAAATAGTTTCTTGTCGCTTCTTGTCGCTAATTAGTGAGACCGTTTTTACGTGCACTCGAAATTAAACTCGCGTTTACTATTCGCGTTTACTGAATGTGTAAATTTAGAAATAAACTTCAAGTTCATTTATACATTAATTATTTTATAAAAACGACTTTTAGTCTTAATATTTTACCAGGGACTTACGTATATATTTGTTTCCAATCAGAAGAATTCAAAAACTCTTTTTATTCGAAATCTTAAATTACACAAATCAGTTCCAATAACTTACTGATTAGCAGATTTTCTATATTTTTTTTTCAAAAGTTAAATGTACAAATATCGAGGCGGAAACTAACTTCAAGGTTATCCAACACATCGGAAAAATATTTGGATATGATGGGATATAAACATCATGGTTTGCGTTGCTTCGTTCCCCATGTATAACTGTCTCTTCAAATTCCTAACTATAACTCGGTGCATTTAATACATTATTTAATCGTAATTCACCTTGTTTGCCTTGGATTTACATTATTTAAGCTTATGTTTTGACAAACGATCAAACGAAAATTGTAAAGTGTATGTAAAGGGATATAAATAAAGTGTAACATAAGTATTTACATTTGTACAATTTCGCCTATTGCAATGTTCAAATATTGCTTTCCTTTGTATCATACAATCCATCCTAACATTAAAATAAAACTCATTTACTATGAGGCAATATAGATTTACATAATAAAGTGCTAATATGGTCAGTTTTGGTTGTTGTGGACAAATAATTTTATTATACGAGTCAGTCTGAGGTTAGAAAACTACTGACATTTGTTTACGATTCAATATTTTGATTTAAAAGAGCACATGCTGGCACTCTAAATTGATGTCAACAAATCTTTTTAGTCATACTGTTCCAATATTGCTATATATTGTATTATAGAATCCATCCTTACTTGAAAATTAATCCTTTTTGTACTATGCGGCTATATAGATTTGCATAATAAAGTGCTAATATGGTCAGTTTTTGGTTGTTGAGGACAAATAATTTTGTTATACGAGTCAGTCTGGGTTGCACAAACGTCATTTAAGTTAAACGTTATTTAAAAGATAAATGATACTTAACTTCTTAAATAATAATTAGTTAAACAACAGTTTAAAATCCGTTGCTCATAGCTTAATTACGCCTACACTTACTTAAGTGTTAATTAACAATTTTAAGTATGATTTAGTCCAGAATTAACTGGTTCTTAAACAGTTCCCTTATTCACGTGCATTTTCACCAATTTTGTACGGAATCAAAGTGGAGAACCAAGTAGACGCTGATAGAAAAAAAAAGATCATCAAACTGGGATTCATCAGAAATTTCCTTACTCAGGCAACTTGTTGAACAAAATTTAACTATAATAAGAAGCAAATTGACCAACGCTATTACAAATGCACAGAAGACCGGGATCTGGAAGACCATAGCATGTCAAACCAATGCTCTAGGGTTACACTGTCGTGCAGGCAAAGAAGTTAAAACCAAATGGCAGAACTTGCAATCAAAGGCTAAAACACAGTATGCTGAAAAAAACAAATATTCAAAACAAACAGGTGGTGGGCCGGCACCTAAACCGATATCAAATGAAAGAGAGAAAATAGTTGAAATGATGAAGGATTGTTCCCGTTTCGTTGGCCTTAATGGTTGTGAATCTTCAGTGATCCTTGTAACTTCGGAAGGTGCTTAATCTTTTCTCTTTTTAATTCTCTTATCGTGTTGCTCTTAAAGTTAAAAACAAAGGAAATACACATTCTAATTCTCTCAACTACGCATCAGCTGATCAATATTTGTAAACAAATTCCTTTAATAAATTGTGGGGCCTTTTTGAAGGGCAGTCTACATTTGTATAATAATAAAATTAATTGTATATATAAGGACGCTCACACACTCCATGTGGAATGAATATTGTCATTCGCTATTTACTAATTTTTCAATATTTACGATTTCTTATTCTCTGACCTGTCAATTATAAGTCAAAATGAAACCATATGACTGTGACCAAGCACATTTCGCAACCGTCAACAAAGTCGAACGGATATTCACTCGAGCTTACTTCAGAAATAGAAAAAAAAACCTTACCGGTTTCTGTGTAATAATCCAATATTTCCCTATATTCTTATTCTCACAAATATTATTATTTTTGATTCAATTCTCCTGCACTATTGCCTCTTAAAGAAGTATTTTAGCGTTTCGATTTTCAACATGACGTCACACAGTAGTAATGAGGTACAATTATGGGTGTTCTTAAAGCACACCACTATCGACTGTTCTATTTTACTTGAATTTTAGTATCATTTCTAACATGTCTAAAGTGATATATATATCTCTTGCACAAACACAATTAATAATTTGGGTAAACGTTATTTCAACATTGAGTTTTAAAAGAAACTGTTCTGAGACAAATGATTTTTTTTTTTATTATTTTAAAAGTATTTTCATACTAGAGAGGGGATAGCTAGGACCTTTATTGGGTCTTTGGGATCGGTTTTTAAGCTCGGGATTTCAGGATTGACCCTTTCGGGAATTCTTTTTTCTAATTTGGGATCGTCGGGAATTAACTTTATTTAAAATCGGGACCTCGGGATTTTGTGTCTTTAAGCCCGGGAATTCGGAATCAGGACCCCTCCAACCCCACCTTTTTACTACGCAAAAATTAAATGGAGCATATATCATGTTTTTTTCCCTAATATTAATGCTTTTCGTCAAGGAACATTTGTGTAACTATAGTTCAAAATAATGTAGTCGTGGAAAATATTTATGCCATGCAATAGAAAGAAATCTATGCAATAAACATTAACACATAATTTAGATGTTGGTCACTATTATCAGTTTATTGCTACAACTCAAAATTGGTAATTTTGCAGTTTACTTTTTGCTGAGTCAAATATAATAGTCCTATCATTTAGACAAGAACAAACATATCGTTGCTTAGACTGCGAGAGGTCGTGCATTCAATCAATTTTCTTTAATCATGTATTGTCAATTAGGCTGAACAACATTAGTTTTCTAAGTTGAATATATTGCTGCATATTTTTTATGTCGGGGCATTTGCATTATATTTTTTTCTCTCTCTCATCATTATTAAAGGCCGTACGGTTGCCCATCAGTGCATACATCTGATTTATTCGAACCTTGCTGGTTAGTTCTCTCATTAGCAATTATATTTTACTCTTATCATTGTACATTGAATTCGTATACAGTACATCTTCCTCAAAACATCCTGCAGTCAAAAATTAATACTGTATAGGGGTATATAGATTAAGGATGGGGGTTTCACTCTAGTTTATTTTGGAATAGAATAGTATGGCCCCTTTTTAGTCGGAAAAAAAATCTTTCTTTCTCACATTTTTGGAAATAAATTGTCTAGACCCCAAAAAAATTGGCTCGTTTTGCTCGGCATCTTATTCGGTTGTTTTTAAGTAGAACAATGTGATGATACCCCATCAGGCCCTTCTTTTATCCTAGGTTGGGACCTCTGTTTAGCTTACCTGGCCCGAAGGGCCAAGTGAGCTTTTCTCATCACTTTGCGTCCGTCGTCGTCGTCGTCCGGCGTCGTCGGTTAACTTTTACAAAAATCTTCTCCTCTGAAACTACAGGGGTCAAATTTAACCAAACTTGGCCACAATCATCATTGGGGTATCTAGTTTGAAAAATGTGTCCTGTGACCCGACCAACATACCAAGATGGCCGCCATGGCTAAAATAGAACATAGGGGTAAAATGTAGATTTTGGCTAATAATCCTGAAACCAAAGCATTTAGAGCAAATCTGACAGGGGTTAAATTGTTTATCAAGTCAATATCCATCTGCCCTGAAATTTTCAGATGAATTGGACAACCGGTTGTTGGGTTGCTGCCCCCCCCCCCCCCCCAATTGTTAATTTTTAACAAAATTTTTGGTTATTATCTTGAATACTATATTTCTATTCGAGCGTCACTGATGAGTCTTTTGTAGACGAATGGTCAGTTAACCCCTTAAGGAGTTATTGCCCTTTATAGTCAATTTTTTACAATTTTCATTAATTTGGTAAATTTTTGTAAACTTTTACAAAGTAATTTCCTCTGTTACTAATGGGCAAAGTTCATTATAGATAGAGATAATTGTAAGTAGCAAGAACGTTCAGTAAAGCAATATCTACAAACCCATCACCATCACCAAAAAAACAATTTTGTCATGAATCCATCTGTGTCCTTTGTTTAATATGCACATAGACCAAGGTGAGCGACACAGGCTCTTAAGAGCCTCTAGTTTTTAAATGGCTGGATCCGCCGCTGCCTCCAACACGATATATACAAATAAACTGTGAGAGGTTTGATTTTAATCAGAATGAACTATGGCCCATGATGTATCTAATTGTAAATTTACTGACGGCAATTCAATATATTTATATATATATATCAAAATTTTAATTGACATATTAACATTTTATTGAAGATTGGACATAGTATAAAATCTTTTGACAGGTTAAAACACTAAGTATTTTACTTTCTTTTTGTAATATATTCAAACACTACACTCTTCATGTCTAATCGATACAGTATAATTCATGCATTTTTAATCTTTACATTTTCAGGTACTTCAGACTCAATCTTTTCACCAGATATATCTCCAGTTGAATCTTTCTCAGCGTGTGAGGTTGAAGTTCAACCAGAAAGTTGTTTGTCAGTAAACAATGATACCTCTGATACTATTACATGCACTCCCGCTACTGCAATTTCTTTACCAAGATACACAAGCACTCCATACTCTAAGAAAAAACCATCGAGTACTTCACATGTTATAACTCAGGAAATGTTAGCAAGGAAACAATATGATGTATTAACAGTCCAGGAAGAAAAATTTAAACTTGAGGTAGAGAAAATAAACCTGGAAAATTAAAAACTTAAACTTGAAATTAGAAGGCTGAACCAGTGGGAAATACAAGAGAACGACGCCCTACTAACTCTTGATGCATTAAATGTATGAACAATGAAACAAAGAAAAAGATGATGTACAATTTTAATCATTTATGTTATCTGTGATTTTTTTTTCTTTAATGTGCTTTAGTATAATATAATAAAATTGTTATGCAAAAAATGTCCTGGCAATGTGATCTCTCACAACACGTCCTTCGTCTGGTCCTTGGAAATCTTTGTTGATGTTCCAAAACATTTGAACTTCATCGTCATGATTCTCCATCGGTTCTCTCATCTCTATTGCAAGATTGTGCAAAACTGCACAGGCCATAATCAAGGTACATACTTTCTCTGGTTGCAGTCTTAATTCTGCGTGTAAGCAATAAAATCGTTTCTTCCACCACCCAAAGGTTCTTTCAATGCAGCATCTTGTGCGCGTGTGAGCTGTATTAAATCTCTCGCGGTACGGCTCTGTCGGTCTGATATAAGGCGTCATCAGGAAACTTCTACATGCGTAGCCGCTGTCACCGAGTATTAATCCATCTTCTACACATTTATGAGCTTGCTCCAAATGTTCAGATATTTGTGAACATCTCATAATATGACTGTCATGAACACTTCCAGGCCACCTCGCTACAATTTTTGTAAATTTACCTACGAAAATAATAGTTGTATAATATAAACCAAGAAATACTAAAACAAAAACAAAAACTTTTAGTTTTTGAGAGCTAACTTGAATTTTTATTGATTTTTAAAACAACACAATTTTAATTCATAGCAAATTCCGAATTGATAATTTTATGACACCATTCAAAGGTTTTGAAATTGCCTTTTCAAATGTTTTGTTGGAACTTATACCTTTCATAGATTTTTCTTTGTAAGCGCTGGTCTGGATTTTACTTTATTAGGAACGCTCAAACAGGCCAAACATCCAGAAGTCCACGAAATCACAATTGGCCGGTCAAGTTAAATAGTGGGTTTATTTTCTTGCATTTATCAGTGAAATGGACGAACGATCTGCATGGTTTTTTGTTATGCTTATAACTGCTTGAATATTTAACTAAGTCAAGATGAATTTGATTTTTTATGGGATTCACTCGATGATATTTTGGTATACTTAAAAAAATATTGACATTTTTTTTAGGAACGAATAAGGATAAAGTAATGTAATGTTATATATTCATTGCGGCTGCATGTTTATAGTTCTATATGCGTGGCATCAATGGGAAATAAAAATTATTTTATGTTGATAATTACCCTCATTATCACAAATGGCCTGCACATTTATCCTATGAATGCCCTTTCTGTTGACAAATGCTGATTCATCGCTGGAGGGTGCTGAAATTCTCACATGGGTGCCATCTATACAACTAATTACTCCGGGAATCCTCCATTGTCATAAAAACCTTGCTTTATATCACGTTTCCTCTGTTCTGAGGGCCATTTGATGTACTGGTCAGATTTAGAAGCAAGGGCTTTTGATACTTTGTTAACACATCTACTAACTGTTGATTTGTCTATACCCACAGTATCTCCTATGACCTGCATGAAACTACCAGATGCACAGAACCTCAAAGCAACAAGCACCTGTTAAAACATTTTCTATGATGAGTAAATTTGTAAAACTTACGTGTTAACAGTTCATTAACCCATATATATTATACACTTAAAATGCTGCTTAGATACAAAATTTTAAAATTATATACATGCATTTTATTGCAAGAATTTAACCCTCAACTCAGAAATAAGGTACAAGTATCGGGTCCTTTTCGTCATTTGATACGTTTGCACATAACCGTATGATGTTCGAAACATTCTCTTTATACAAAAAATATATGTATTTTGATATCTAGATATTCATATTTTAAAGATTAAACATGCAGGAACGTTTCTTAGTTAAGCTATTAAATGAATAATTGTTAATTATGATTACAGTGATTGTATGCTTCTAAAAATAGATTAGCATCCTGTAATTATACTGAAGAGATGAGTAGATGATCATTTCTGTACACTAAAAATAATACTTCGTGTATTGTATCAGAGATCCTTGTTTAATTCCTACGACAAGGTAACACCTCCCGAAACGAAAGCTTATTTTTATAAGCTAGAGTTAGAGGAGGGGATAAGGTCTCTGCGCAATGCTAGGCGGTGTTGTCGTAGAAGTTAGAAATAAAAAGTACAGGTTCCAGCCCCGGCGCCGGGGAGGAAGTTACGAATCAAATCTACTCTAACATCGTTAGGTTGATTTTCTAGGCACTTTATATATATATATTGATACTTAATAGATGGTCCTTATCCCGAAATCCCGGGCATAAACTAATGAAATCCCGAGGTCCAGAATTTAAAAAAATTAAAATCCCGGCATCCTAATAAACCTTTGTGCAACAGGAATAACGGTTACTTAATTTTAATTAAGGTTTAACGTATATTTAAATGACACTTAAATTTAAATGACGTTTATGCAACCCAGTCCAGGAGAAAACTACTGAAATTTGTTGACGATTCATTATTTTGAAGAAAAAAAAGAGCACAATGCTGGCACTCTAAATTGATGCAAACACAATTTTTTAGTCATACTGTTCCAATATTGCTATATATTGTATTATAGAATCCATCCTTACATAAAAATAAAACTCATGTACTATGCGGCTATATACAGTACTACCTGTGACTTTATCTTATTGATGGTGGCCATAAAAAATATGTTCACCATGGTGGCCCTATATGTCCATCATCATACCCCCTGTTGCTTTTTAATACACAAGGTATTAATCAAAAACTAGTCAAGGATAAAGGGAAATCTTGAATGCATTGAAGTGTTAAAATTATGTAACTTACAGGTCATGTGTCTCAGGTAAAATATACATGTATGTCATTTTGTGTTTGTCAAATTTATTAACTGTGATTATGACAAGAAATTCAAAAATTAAATGAAATATTAAAACTAGTTGAACAAATAGCTTAATGAAAAACATCATAACTATTAGTTTTTGATATTGTACCTTTTATATAATTTTTAATCAATTTAAGTTATTTTTTATATGTATTAAGTCTATTTTTTGGTAAGTGAAGAATAAATGAATATCATTTTCAAATATAACTGCAAATATTTACAATGCCTGCCTTTTTCTATTGAAAAGGTGTTTCTCAAATTAATTTTCTAAAATCAAAATGGTTTATTATTGTAGATAGACTGATCTGCATTCAACATTGTTTAACATATGTTTAAGATTGTCTTTAAGACTTATTCTAAATAAAATTTAGGCAATTCATTATTTCTCTATTGAAGAAAAATATAAATATTAGAAATATTCATCACAGCAAAATTTGATAGTATTTTTATTGTCATATGATATTTTAAACATGATTTTGAGATTTGAAAAAAAATTAGATAAACAAAATTAGTTTTTTCCTAAACCATATAATGATACTTGTAGTTTTCCAGAATAATATTACATGTATTAGATGTTATCAAAATTTATTGCAAAAGGATTGATATTGATCATCTTATTTTCTTAAGAAACTGACTTCCTTTCTCAATTTATATTGCTTAATTACTTTCATTTTTTTTAAATGTCATTTGCATGATTATTAGTTATTATTAATAGTAATAATTCATTTAATAATGCAAACAAACAATTGAATACTATGTACATCATGTACACTAACCTTTTACAAAAAAAAAACAATACTTAAAGTTCTGTTTATTTCAAATGCTTGTCAATAACTTTATCTTTGACTTTTTGCCATTTCTACTCAAGATTCTTACCAAGAAGAAATTAAAAGAATAAGAAACAAAAAAGTAATGAAAAAAAACATATAAAAATGAAAAAAAAACAATTAAAAAATAAAAAAATTAAATAGAATTAAAGTCAAACATTTGACAAAGAAAAATAATAATAAATTGACAGAGTAAAACAATATTTTATTCTACATTTTCAAAAAAAGGTGAAATGTCAATTTTAAAAGAAACCTGAGCTACCTGTACAGGTAAATTTTAATGAAACATACCAACTATAAACTTCCACCCTGATTGATTTTAACAGGTAACATAATTAGATAACACATCTACCTATGTTTTATGACCCCCAATAAATGGCCAACATCTCAAGATTGAATACCCCAATAAATGTTCACCATTGGATGTTGACCATGCAAGAGGTGGACATAACTAAGAGGATGTCACAGGTTGTACTGTAGATTTACATAATAAAGTGCTAATATGGTCAGTTTTGGTTGTTGCGGACAAATAATTTTATTATACGTGTCAGTCTGAGGTATGAAAACTACTGAATTTTATTTACAGATTCAATATTTTGAATTAAAAATAGGACAAGCTGGCACTCTTAATTGATGCGAACGAACTTTTTTTGTTATTATTGTTCACATATTTTAATTTTTTTTGATTTTTGTTTTTTAAAATATTATATTCAAATATTGCTATCCTTTCTATTATACAATCTATCCTTACATCAAAAATATAACTCATTTACTCTGCGGCTATATAGATTTACATAATAAAGTGCTAGTATGGTCAGTTTTGGTTTTTGCGGACAAATAATTTTGTTATACGAGTCAGTCTGAGGTATGAAACCTTCTGAAATTTGTTCGAGATTCAATATTTTGAATAAAATGCTGGCAATATAAATTGATGCACGAACAAAATTTGTTAGTCATACTGTTCCAATGTTGCTATATATGGTATTATAGAATCCATCCTTGCATGAAAATATAACTCATTTACTATGCGGCTATATAGATTTACATAATAAAGTGCTAATAATGGTCAGTTTTGGTTGTTGCGGACAGATAATTTTATTATACGAGTCAGTCTGAGGTAAGAAAACTACTGAATTTTGTTTAAGATTCAATATTTGGAATAAAAAAGGACAAGCTGGCACTCTTAATTGATGCAATCAATATTTTTAGTCATTATGTTCCAATATTGCTATATATTGCTGGCACCCTAAATTGATGTGAAAACGTTTTTAGTTGTTATATTCACATATTTTAATTTTTTTAAATTTTTTATTATTTAAACAAGTGTGGACACAGATCGATGTGGATAATATGTTTGTGTTTTGTGATAAAAAAAAATCTGTTCCCCCCCCCCCCATAGTGTTCCACAGTGACAGCCATCTTCAATATCAGACCCCCAGTACCAAACACAAAAAATGTGTAGTGTTGGTTTTTTTCAATATTTAGGTTTTATGTTCAAGATTATCTTGGAGGAGACACTTTTTGTACACAATATATGGATTACCAAATGATTCTGTTGAAATGAGATCCACTACTTTGCTTTTGGATAAAAAAAAATACTAAAAATTAGTAAAAGAACACATAAGCTGCATTTCTACATTATATGTAATTTTGATATGCAAGATGGTTTATTAGAACCTGTATGTATGTTTTTCTCGTATGGTTCTAATTATGTCCATTGTGGTGGGTTTTTCCTACTTGGAACACTGTAGTCAAGGATCATCCCCGTATCACTAGTTGAAGATTCCCTTTACATGTTCGACATTGTTTCTTAGATGTCTAATAGTTCAAAGTGAAGATAATACCTGGCATGCACATGGGTCTAGATGAACAAGAAAGTACACTTCTGTTGTATCACACATATATTTTAATTCTTTCTTTGAAATTGTCTTTATCTTAGATTCTCCATGGCCTGATTGAAGTTATATAAACATGATAAAAGACAAATTTACCAGAATGAAATAATTTTAATAACATGGTATATCCAATTTATTTTTTTACTATTTTTAATTTCTCTAAATAGATTATTTCATTTAGTGTAGACTATAAAAAATATGAATAAGGTTTTGCAGAATTATTTTTGTTTCAAGGTTTTTGTTATGTGGATAGAAATGCTTGTAGGATGCAGTTTTGTTGTGGCCATGGTATAAAAATAAACGGTGCTGTAAATAGTAAAAACACAAAAATACTGAACTCCGAGGAAAATTCAAAGAGGGAAATCCAAAATCAAAAGACAAAATCAAAAGTCCAAACAAATCAAACGAATGGATAACAACTGTCATATTCCTGACTTGGTACAGGCATTTTCTAATGTAGAAAATGGTGGATTGAACCTGGTTTTCCGTCAATTAACATCAACACAAATTAAAGAACCTTAGTGAGCGCGCTCACATACCCCACGCCCCCACATTGTCACTGGACAAATAAAATAACTCTAAGAAAAAAAATTGAATCATAATTTCCTGTCGATAAGCACATCAACATAGTATGTCCTTATTATCTAAAAAGTTTCATGAAATTCTGTTGTGATGTTTCAGAGGAGTTTTGATGACAAACTGTTGCATTAGTATATTGAGGCAAATAAGTTCAAAGGGGAATAACCTCTAGAAAAAAAATTGGAATCATAATTCCCTGTCGATATGCACATCTACATAGTATGTCCTTATTATCTACAAAGTTTCATGAAATTCTGTTGTGTGATTTCAGAGGAGTTGAGATGACAAACTATTGCAGTAGTATATTGGTGCAAATAAGTTCAAAGGGGCGTAACTCCTAGAAAAAAACTGAATCATAATTTCCTGTCAATATGCACATCTACATAGTATGTCCTTAATATATAAAAAGGTTTCATGAAATTCTGTTGTGTGGTTTCAGAGGAGTTGCGATGACAAACTGTTGCAGTAGTATATTGAGGCAAATAAGTTTAAAGGGGCGTAACTTCTAGAAAAAAAATTGTATCGTAATTTCCTGTCGATATGCACATCTACATAGTATGTCCTTATTATCGACAAAGTTTCATGAAATTCGGTTGTGTGGTTTCAGAGGAGTTGCGATGACAAATTGTTGCAGTAGTATATTGGGGCAAATAAGTTCAAAGGGGCGTAACTCCTAGAAAAAAATTGAATCATAATTTCCTGTCAATATGCACATCTACATAGTATGTCCTTATTATCTAAAAACTCCTCTGAAACCATACAAAGTCAGAAATATTTGTGATATGACGTATAAATGTAATGTTTTGTACTTCCTAAATTTGTTTTTGAAACAATCTTTTTTCCACAGAAAATGCTAATTTTTGAGAAAATATCCGTATTTGGAGATCGTTATCGATCCGTGTCTTATACGCTTTCGCATGCTTAGTCGACGTACTGCCCCCCCCCCCCCCCCAGAATTTAACTTTATATATAAAAAAATAAAGGGACAATGGTGTAGATTAAAAATTACACCATTTCAGGCCCTTTTGTTTTCCACATAATTAATATTACCAATAATTAAAAAGTTGCGGGTCGAATCCGATACCGATTCCAATAGTATATTTCACAAAATTACCTGATCCCTGTTACATAATCTGTACATTCCGCCTCTGTCAGGCGCACAACCAAACGGTGTTTTGAGGATTTGCTATAAACACGGTTAATTATCACACCTGAACTTCGTCATTATACAGGGAATAACTGTGCACCTTATAGTCAGCGTGACTTTACCAAATGACAATACACATTCTAAAAAGCCAGGCTAAAACTAAGGGGTAGGTTCTTTAATTCAGTGAAGGACCCGCGATGTCGCGGGTATGGTCTAGTTAGCCTTAAATGTGTTTAGTCCATATGTATGAATGAATAACCAGTTGCACTCAGGACTCTTCAGTAGATAGTGCAAATGGTTAAAAAGGTGACAAAACCACCTAGCATCATATTCCAGGTAGCAATGTTTGGTATATTTCAATGTACTTTTTTTATTTGGCTTTCTGGATGCAAAGTATTTGTTTCAAATGCATCTAAAATAATTTAATCTATCTTAAACTATTCATGCTCAGTGGATGCTGCTTCAATAATTCCTGGTGATGACAATTTCAACGATCTTACCTTAGTTGTTTATATCAATGTATATCAGAAAAAATGCATTGGCATAACAATGAACTGAGCTTAATGCAAAGCACTTTAATAATACACTTAGGCAGAGAGCTCAATCCAGTGATATACTTCTTGAACACCAAAAACAAACATGCCTAACTGCACGGATTGGAGGTCCTGAAAATAGACATGTAAATTAATTATATAATATGTAAATAAAATGTCTATGTATATGTATTCAAAACTCAAATACAAAGATATAAAAATACAAATTTCTGATAAAAATATAAAAAGCAAGTAGATGTCACTACATGCACAAATAAATATATCTTGAGTACTTTTCTCTTGAAATAAGAATAAACGTTCACCTTATCTTGGTAAACAGGTGAAGAAAAAAACATTCAAAACTAAAAAGTTTTCAGTGTCTATTACTATCACCACTGAATCAATACATTTGTATAAGTACATGTACATGTATTTGCATCAGTGTAAAAATGTGCTAAAAAGTAGTACATTTTTTACTAAAATAAATGTATAATTTACGCTTGTGTATGGCTGTATGTAATTGTTTCGCGCCTACGTCAATATTCATAGCAGTGCAAAAGTTTTTCTGTGGATATATATATATATATATATTTATAGATTTATACATGATATACACAAGGCTGGTGTGGACGAATGGACTACATCTAGACATAAGGTCTATGCAATTTTGATAAATAAACATATATATACACGAGGCTGGTGTGGACACACCTGCATGGATGCAAAAAAAATCTAGATATATGAAGATAGATAGAGAGAGGTATTGATGATTTTATACAGAGTTTTATGTATTTTACTTTCGAAAAAAAGACATTCCAATGAAATGGATGTATCAGACATGTCAGATGCAGAAGCTAATCTATTTAACTCTCCCAGTCATCCATTATGGAGTCAAAGTCTCGTGACAGTACTCATGCACAACTAAAACTATACCTAGTAATTCATCTGATTCAACAAATGCAAGTACTGTGAAATGTTTCAAAACAGCCTATTTATTGTGAAGTAATTGCAGGTCTCCCCATTTATGTAAGATATAACAAATTGACAAATAATTTGATGACCATTAGTCCAAAGGAACGTGTCACAGGAAAAAAATAAAATAGCTTTTCAACATGGTCAAGACGTCATAATTATTTGGCGTAGGTGACCATTTGATAATTTGGGGGGCCAGAAGTAATATTTTCTAAATTGAATATTCACTGCATTACATGTGGATATGATTTTCATTTTCAAAATCATCCTCCCCAAAAAATCAAAGAATAATCCCCTTTCTTTCAACTTTATACCTATATGTACTACCTCTGTACTCAGATCTAATCCTCTTGCATGTCTTGCACACTGTTTTTGTTGCTCTCAAGAACATATATAACCCCTTATCTGGGATCTGGGAAATGTCCTACTTTAGTGAGAATTTCTTCTTACAATCGATAGGGATTTTTATTTGGGGATCAAAGTTTTGAAGCTATGTGTTAAGGGAAGGGGGGTCATTATATGTGGTGAAAAATTTGAACATACCCTTCAGCTGATAAACAATGACCGTTCCCTAAGTTTAGCTTCTAGATACCCGTCTACTTAGTGAGAAGTTCTCCTTGCGTAAGGTTCCAGTTCTCATTATTTAATCCGACTGAAAACATATGAAAAAGCATTCCGACCTGGGAGTCCTTGCCTTCACCTGTTAGTGTTAAATCTGACACTCAAGAGACAGGTTATTCCACTGGTCCACTAAAAACAAATTTCACTGACGGCAATCGATAGGGTTTTTTGTTTGGGGGTCAAAGTTTTGAAGCTATGTGGTAAGGGAAGGGGGGTCATTATGTGGTTCATAATAGTGGTTTTATGGGGGGGTCAATAAATTTGAACATACCCCTCAGCTGATAAACAATGACCGTTCCCTAAGTTTTGCTTCTACAGACCCCTCTACTATAGTGAGAATTTCTCCTCGCGTAAGGTTCCAGTACTCATTATTTAAATCCGACTGAAATTTATTCCACTGGTCCACTGAGAACAAATTTCACTGACGGCTAGACATGTTTGCATATATACTAATGCTTACCTTTTCATTGATGCAAAATATCCAAAAGAACTGATAAATGTCCAGCTGGCGATATACGATGACCTAATTTTGGGAGAAAATATAAAATAGAGAATTCTACCAAAATTTCACGGAGCTGAATTTCCGGATTATATAAATCGAACGTTTTGGAAAATCTCTCAGGTTTCCCGTGCACAAAACGAAGGTGTCAAGTTAAAAATTTTGAAACAAAAGGATCATTTCAGCGATACAGGCCTAATTTATATGTATGTTTATGTGTTTCGTGTCAACCCCATAACAATTTAAAAGTTTTCAAATAATACACCACCGCTCGCCATGATCCAGTAAATATATATTTTGTTATAAGTGTAGTTAACAAGTGTGGACACAGATGATTGTGGATAGTAAGTTTGGATGTTTGACAGTGTCTAATGATAAAAGGGTGTTCTATGTTTTCATATATGGTGTTATTAACTGTGTTGCACGATGACAACCAACCTGAGCATTAGGGACGACATCAAAAGTTCAATGTAGGATAAAAAACTTAATTCACATAGTTTTTTTCGCTGACCCCCCTACCCCCTTCTTAACTTAATTTGGGAAAAATTGATTTACCTATATGAATATATGTAAAATCGATTTTATATTAACAAAACTTTCGGCTATGTTGACCCCCCCACCCCCAAACTATTCGATTTAAGTTTTTTATCCTACATCGATCTTTTGATGTCGTCCCTTAGGGGTATTGTTTATTTAATATCTATTTTTCATGTTCAAGACAGGCATGGAATTACATTAGTTGCCAAATGATTATGATAGAATATGTTCCACATCTTTGATTTTAGATACGTTTTGTAGATAGGAGAGCAACACATTATAGGTTAATTTTTTCATGTGTTTTTTTTTCTAAATGGGAGATGATATATAAGTTTGATAACATGATATAAAAAGCCTGTAATTCAATGGTTGTCGTTTGTTTGTGTGTTACATATTCACTTTTCGTTTATTTTTTGTACATAAATAAGGCCGTTAGTTTTCTCGTTTGAATTGTTTTACATTGTCATTTCGGGGCCTTTTATAGCTGATAGTGGGGTATTGGCTTTGCTCATTGTTGATGGCCATATGGTGACCTGTAGTTGTTTTCTTTGATTCTTTGATAATATCTCCTCCAAATCCGGTCGAAGCAAAGAAAATGTTTGACCAATATGACAATGATTTCACCAAAAGAACCTTTGTGAGCATGCTTCAAAGACTCATAACTGCTCTAAAAGTAATCTAATAGAATTTCAAACATGTCAAGTGGACATTATCAACAGCTACTTAATTAGTCTTAATATGTCTAAATATCTTCAAAGTAATAGTATTCAAAAGGTTATGCAAAATTATTCTCCTTTCATTTTTTTGGTTATATGCATACAAATATAAGTGATACATGTACCAATGCAGTATTTGTTGTGGTATGAAAGTGTAGTAATAACATTTACTGTAACAATGTTAATTCACACAAATTAAGAAATAAACAAATGAATGAAAAATGTTAAATATGTACAATGAAATATAGTTTTAGAAATCGATTAGGCCAGAAAGGCCTTATAATTTTTTTAAACATTAAATTGAAGGACCATTTACACTCAGGACCAAGTCATCAGTAGGCAAAACAGATGTATAAAAACAATCTAGCATCATATTGCTAGTAGCGGGAGTAGCATTGTCGGGTAAATTTGGTCTTTTTTTTTAAATTTAATCAATGGACATACATGTACAGTTGTATAATGTTTGGTTCAAAACGAAATAGAATGCTTTTATCTCCCTATTACTTACATTGTACATAGAGGTAATACTTTTTTGGCAAATCCTTGTACATGAGAGTTGTCTGTCAAATCTTTATTTCACAAAGAATGAAATGCATAAGAATGAACTGAGATCAAAGCACAGTACTCTAATAATACACTTAGACAAAGAGCTAAATCCAGTGATATACTTTGTACTGCAGGTCCTTCATGAACATCCATCGACCAAAACCATATCTCAATAACATGCCATACTACATGGTTGGACAAGAAGTCCTGAAAAAGACATGATTTTTTTTTATCGTATTTTAAGTATATAGGCACAGGTTAAAACTTTCTTGTGGTATAATCATTCAGTATCTAGCAACTATCAATTTGCTTCATGCACAAATTGATAAAGGTTGAGTGCCCCTCTGTTGGAAATAAAAACACACCTCCACCTAATTTTAGTAAACTGATAAACAAACATTCAAAACTATCAAATGTTATCCAAGACTTGTCAGTTTCTATTTACAATTGCCACTGAATCAGTGATATATGTACACATAATTTTATACATGTAAGACAAAAATATTAAAGTACTTATATAAGACTAAAACTGACATTCAGTTTTTACTGAAAACTTTATTCCCCAAATCATTTTCAAATCTGACTTCACGATAAAATAAGATACCATATCTACATTTACAACCAATGAAAATCAAATATCCCTCTAACAGACAAGCATTGAAATCCCAGTTTTCTAAAATGTTAGCTATGTGGAACCTATAACTAAAAACATTGAAACAATATATATTAAATATTTCAAGTGCATGTACATGTAATAATATAATTTCTCCAAAATTCGCTATATTTTTCTTTTTTTTTTGTGTCTTCTGTTCGAGACTGTATATCGACCTGTAGATGTCTTTCAATTATATTCAGTTTGGTGTTGGCTGATGTTTGATTGTTGTACATATTTCAACCAGAAGTTCAGCAGGGTGCAGCTTTATACGACTGCAGAGGTCGAACCCGGAACAGTTGGGGAACCCCAAGAATTCAATTTTTGAAGAAATATAATAAAGTTCAGTTTTGAAACCTTTAGACCTTAATGGCATGGACCAATTTACAAAAAAATAAATGTCAAGATTCTAAATACACGGTAAGATTCAGCATTTCAAGGAACTCCAATAATTCAGTTTTTGATGAAATCAAACAAAGTTTAATTTTGAACCCTTATGGCCTCTAATTCCTTAACTGTTCAGACCAAAACTCCAAAAATCAACCCTAACCTTCCTATTGTGGTCATTAACCTTGTGTTTAAATTTCATTGATTTCTATTCACTTATACTTATTGTGCGAAAACCAAGAAAAATGCTTATTCGGGCCCTTTTTTGGCCAGTTATTCCTAAACTATTGGGACCCAGCCCCCAAAATCAATCCCAACCTTCCTTTAGTGGTATTGAACCTTCTGTTCAAAATTTATAAAAATCCATTCACTAAAACTAAAGTTATTGTCTGGAAACTAAATGTGTCTTCGGACGAAGAGATGACGATAACATCATACCATTATACCACGCAAATTGTTTTTTTGCTGTTGTATAAAAATTGTCACTTGACTAACAGGAAAACCTTACATTTTGTGTAATTCCAATGCATAATTGGAACTGATTTAAGCAAAAGACCCTTAGATTCAAGTCACCTAATATCACTTACTATTGTCGGCTGACCAGATAATCTGTCCCACTTTAACTATTGATGTCATACAATAATCCCGTTTCTATTGTGGCATCAGTTATTTTGTATTGTGAAGTCAAACTTTTACAGGAACCTGGGTGATGTCCCGTCATGGCAGACAAATAGCAATACGATGTTTAGGAAAACATGACCTAAAACCTCCATCATATAAGACATTAATACATTGAAACCGAATCAAAATCACAAAACAGCTGTTACTGTAAATGGACTAAAGAGTATATATGACTTTTAAACAAATGTAGAGGAAAATGACAGGGAAGGGGCCAAATGGAGTTCAAGGGGAGCAAATTAGAGGGAAATTTTAAGGTTGAGTCATCTTTATAGACGCAAGTTAAATGAGAGGGGGCCAGGACCTTTTTCGGGACGTCTGGATCGGGTGTTTTAAAGTTCGGGATTTCGGGATTGACACTTTTAGGGTCAGGGATCACTTTCTTAAAATTTTGGGATGTCAGGTTTTGATATTTTTTAAATTCGGAACCTCAAGATTTCATGTTTTTAAGCTGGGGATTTTGGGATCAGGACCCCTCCGATCCACCCTCTTAAATAATCACTTATTTAGACTTACCTTCTAATTCTATATAAAAAATCACAACTCAAAACAGGAACAACATAGGCGGATCAAGGGGGCCCTTTCGTTGAAAAAATTTGGTTGATTATATAGGGAATCATTGAAGCATGACTGGAGCGGCACCCCTTAGGTCAGTCAGCGCCCCCCCCCCCCCCGACCCCCCCCCCCTCCCTTAGGAAAAGTTCTGGATCCGCCACTGAACAATATGACACTATGTCTAATTTACTTCGACTACAGATATGCAAACCTAAAAACAGACAGAAAAATATCATAAAATAGTGATTGAAAGATTGATTGCACTTTGAATATATACTTCAGACACGTGTTACTTTAGCCGGTTTGTTTACAAATAATAATGTCACATGTTCGCGCACTGACGTCACAATTTGCATCGATCTTGCAATTCACTACACAGTTCACTCATACAGAACCATATATCATGCAAACATGCAACGTGAATGTGATTGGTTATCAAATGATACAGAAATAATGAATGTACAGTTTCAGAAGAAATTAGTTCATCAAATAGATTAGATTTTCACAATGATTACGATACATAATTTTGATGATGGCAATGATCAATGCTGGTTAAATTGGCGCTAAAAATATTCTTACTCCTATTGCTTTACGTAATAAAATTTGTATGGAATTGAATTTTACTAAAGTTCAGCATACAAAAAAAATTAATATGCAGATACATGACGATATATTTCTGATAAAGTGTATATATATTTTTGTAAACGAAGTTGCCTGTATACTTTACTAAGGATTACATTTCAGCGCAAGGAGATCTCTATTTGTCAATCGGTTTATTCACCCCTTTGAACCCAGGGTCTAAGTTCAAGATGTTAACATATTAACGGAAATTTAATGCATTGCGTTTAAATCATTGAGGCCATCTATTTTTATTGCGGGGTTTCACATATTTAAATCGGAATTATAGAAAAATGGAATGTTGTTAGCAGAATCAAAACAGAAAATGATGAACACTTGATTATTTTCAGCAATACATAAGTTGGATTGAGGGTCTGTGTATTCACATTATTTGTAAAACTCTCCTTATTCCTTTGAAGCGTGTGCTTTACATCATCGAGGCTTGCTATGCTTTACATCGACGCCACAGTACTTCAACCAATCAGGGGATGTTTATTTGGGGCATTCGACCTATTTTAACTCAGATTTTGGCACATTTTAATCGAAACTATAGAAAAATGGAATATTGTTAGTACATATAAAATAGAAAATGATGAATACTTTAAGCAAAAAATGAATTGGATGGGGGTTCTGTGTTTTCACACTATTTGTACAACTCTCCTTACTGATGCCATATTTTGGAATTTCCGTGACCTAAATGGTTCGCGAAAATTAATATTTGTATATATAGTATAGTAAATATTATATTCAAATATTGCTATAATTTGTTTTATACAATCCATCCTTGTATGAAAATAAAACTCATGTACTATGCGGCTATATAGATTTACATAATAAAGTGCTAATATGGTCAGTTTTGGTTTTTGCGGACAAATAATCCTATTATACGAGTCAGTCTGTGGTATGAAAAACCTAATAAAATTTGTTTACGATTCAATATTTTGAATAAAAAAAGACCACGCTGGCACTCTAAATTGATGCGAACAAACCTTTTAAGTTATTTTATTCAAATATTGCTATCCTTTGTATAATACAATTCATCCGTACATGAAAATATAACTCATTTTCTATGCAGCTATATAGATTTACATAATAAAGTGTTTATATTGTCAGTTTTGGTTGTTGCGGACAATACATTTTATTATACCAGTCAGTTTGAGTTAGGAAACTACTGAAATTTGTTTACGATTCAATATTTTGAATAAAAAGAGATCATACTGGTTCCAAATGTGCTGTCAATTGTATTACACAGTCCATTATGACAGAAAAATATAACTGAATTACTACTATATAGATAACTTGATAAAGGGTAAATATGGTCAGTTAATGAGATCAAATAATTTTGTTTTACGAGTCAGTCTGTCTAAGATGAGAAAAACTGTTTGATTTTGGTGATGATTAAATTATTTGAATAAACATACTTGAACTATTTATTTGTGAAGAAAAAGCAATTAACGATACTTAATTTTCAATTAATTACAGATGTGTTATAACATTTTTAATTAGCTGTAATCGTCAATATGTCAATCGGAAATGACCATGCCGTTGGTCATTTAATTTTGATATTTTAGGTCAGTGTATCCAGGATACGATGACAATCTGCGTTAACGCGCGTTTACATCATACAGTAAACGTGCATTTACTTTTGACGAAAATAGAAGACGGGCATTTTTTCACGTTAACGCGGAGGTAAACGGGAAAGTAAACGCCCGTTTACTCTTAACAAAATTAGAAGCAGTTTTTGCGTTAACGCGGAGGTAAACGCAAAAGTAAACGCCCGTTTACTTTTTAGGTCTACTGTAATTTCGAAGTTAACGCACAGTTAACGCGGCGTTAACATGAAGTGCACGCGAGTAAACGCCGCGTTAACTTTTTCGGCCCGTCTACGTATAATGCTTGGTCTGCACCCAACTGTACAATTTATTAAGGGAGTAATCAAAAAGTGTCTGTTAAGGATTATTACAAAAGTGGTTTATTTACAATGTGCCATGATTGGAATTGTCAATCGAATACCCCAAATATGAAACAAAAACATAATATACATGGTATTCAAACTGTTTGCATAAGGAAACAAACTGAAATATTTTGATTTACACGTCAGACATGAACGTTTTCAATGGAATAAATTGGGACTTTTGAACTTTAAATTTAGAGGATATGTGTCAATGAATTCTTCCCAAATTTAAAGATTTTATTAAATTATCTATGCTGTGTCAATATTGTTTCATTTGGATTTAAACCCTAATTTCAAGAATAACATAATTTTATATGATTAAACACTGTATCAGGGAAGTAACTCTTATATAATTTGCATCCTGACATTTTTTTTCAGATATGAGAATGACATGAGCAGACCATATTAGGGTCATAGATGGCTATAACATTGAAATACAATAATGAATATATTATAATTATCATTCTCTATTACTTTTTGATTGAATTAACAAACTTAATTTAATAACACAATATTTTCTTAATTTCAGTACACAACACATCAGAAGAATGATATTCCTTGAAGATAAACATCTAATACCTGGAATCAGTAATTTATATGAAATTTGTAAGGACAGATATATTCACGTTCAGAATGGTAACTCCACCAGAAAACCCAGGTGGTTCAAGTGATTATTAGCAGACATTTTTATTGAACAAATGCAAAATTTGATAAATGAAACTTTAAGTCTTTAGCAGACTATGGGATCCTAAGTTTTGTTAAAAGAGGAATTTTTAATATGTGAAACTCATCTATATTAAAATGTGCATTATTGAAATTATACAGTATTTTGTAAAAAATTCAGATTATTGACTCAGTTGTTTTCATGAATATTTTTATCAAAGCAATATCACTGTTATATAATAAATAAGATTCCGGTATATATGTTTTATTTTTTACTTTAAACAACCCAATACATCTTCCCTCTAGCCTCAAGTGTTTCCCTTTTATTTTGCATATATGTAAGTGTTATTTAAAGAAAGCTGCCTATTGCTTTTGATGAATTAAATTTAAGTTTTGCCATTCCAGAATTATTGGACTTTTTTCGTGAAAAAACGGACATTTGAATTAGCCAAATGTTGTAGAAGAATTCAACTTGGCTTTGATTTTTTTCAAGAAATTGTATCACAAGGCTAGATTTGATCATATAAGCTCACTTTTGAGTAATTATCACATACTTACAGTACTTGCAACCTTAGGCGTTACTGTTTTAGCGATCAATCAGCGGTCACCGATCAGTCACCGATCAGTCAAGTTCGCGTCAAACTCACGTCAGCAATCCGTCAGACTTATAGTAAAAGTAATTGACTGATCGGACTGATCGTACTGATCGGACGGATAGTACCGATTGACCTTATAACAACTGATTGCAATTGAAGTTACAATATTTTCCAATATGAGAAGAAATATTTGCATTTTAGGCAACGCGTACAAAAATTTAATATCTTTTTCCTTAAAGTAAACATAATTTATGAAGAACAACCAATCCTAATGAACATAAAGTACTGAAATCATATGGCGGTTAATAATTTATATCAAAATAAAGCAATAACGACATTCTTATTCAACAAAAATAAAAGTTTAAGTATTTTAATTTTTATTATATCTCAATTCTAGTTAAAAGACTTGTCTTGAGATGTTAAAAATAACTGATTTCAAATAAAAAAGTATCATAGTTAATAAAATCAAGTAAAGGTTTGATAATTTTGAACAATTGAGAACAAAATTTTAGTATGATTTTTCTGACATTCTTTTAATTCTATGAAAAACAATCTACTCTCAACTATAAAAAGAACAAAACTCCAATGGCGGTGAATAATTTCAGTAAAATGAAGAAGTATTTTTCGTTTTAGGCAACGCATACGAAAATTAAGTATCTTTTTCCTTAAAGAAAGCATATTTAATGGAGATCAGACAATCCTGATGTTCAAAAAGTACTGAAAAAATATGGCGGTTAATAATTTGTATCAAAATAAAGTAATATCTGCATTCCTATTTCACAAAAATAAAAGTTAAAGGATTTTAAATCTTATTGTATCTAAATTCTAATTAAAAGACTTGTCTTGAGATGTTAAAAATCACTGATTTCAAATAAAATAGTGTCATTTTTAATAAAATCAAGAATAGTTTTGGTAATTTTGAACAATTGAGAACAAAATTTCAGTATGATCTTTCTGACATTCCTTTAATTCTATAAAAAAACAACCTACTCTAAGTTATAAAAAGTACAAAAATCCAATTGCTGTCAATAATTTCAGTAAAATGAAGAAATATTTGCATTTTAGGCAACACGTACAAAAATTTAGTATCTTTTCCCTTAACGTAAGCATATATTATGAAGAGCAGACAATCCTGATGTACAAAAAGTATTGAAATCATATAGCGGTTAATAATTTGTATCAAAATTAAGCAATATTTGCACTCCTATTTCACTAAAAATAAAAATTAAAGTATTTTAAATCTTAATATATCCTATTCTTATTAAAAGATCTGTCTTGAGATGTTAAAAATACCTGATTTCAAATAAAATGGTATCATTTTTAATAAAAAGAAAAATGATTTTGGGTATTTTAAATAATGCGAATAAAATTTTAGTATGATTTCTCTGACATTCTTTATAATTTTATGAAAAACTCCCAACTTTAAACTATATAGAGTAAAAAAATCAAATGGCGGTCAATAATTTCCATTCAAATGAAGAAATGATTGCATTCTGGTTCAACAAAATCAAAAGTAAACAGATACTTATTCTTCAAATACTCAAATTTTATACAAAATTAGTCATAAAAAGGAAATTATAACAACTGATGCAATTGAAGTTACAATATTTTCCAATATGAGAAGAAATATTTGCATTTTAGGAAACTCATACAAAATTTTAAAATCTTTTTCCTTAAAGTAAACATAATTTATGAAGAACAACCAATCCTAATGAACACAAAGTACTGAAATCATATAGCGGTTAATAATTTATATCAAAATAAAGCAATAACGACATTCTTATTCAACAAAAATAAAAGTTTAAGTATTTTAATTCTTATTATATCTCAATTCTAATTAAAAGACTTATCTCGAGTTGTTTGAAATAACTGATTTCAAATAAATTAGTGTAATTTTTTAAATAAAAAGGAGATTAATTTATGGTAGTTTTTAACCATGCAAACAAAATTTTAATATGATTTCTCTGACATTCTTTTAATTTTATGAAAAACGACCTTTTCTAAATTATAAAAAGTTCAAAACTTCAATGGCGGAAAATTATCGGCATTTTCGTCGGAAGAAGTTCATATTAACTGAGATATATAAAACAATTATATATATATGTCTCTGATGTTTACAATATTTAATACAAACACAAACAATTTAACGCTTTAACATGTTTAATTAAGCATCTTATACTGTTATACTATTTTTACTTTTTTATAGCAACCATTTTTATTACAAATTAACGTGTACATTATGGTGTCTTCGTCGAGGTCCGCGTTAATGGAGAGGCTACGAGAATACTGGGAGGACCTTTATTAAGACAAATGGCCAAGAATGTTCCGAATTTGACTACTTCCTACATAAGTCCAGAGATATGCAGGTGGCAGAGAAAGAGGTCCTGAAGGATGTCATTAGTAATCACTCCGACCATTATCCTGTTAGATGTGAGGTTAAAATAGGGATACCAAAAAGAGGTACAAATCAAAACAACAAATTTCAGCAAATTCAACCAACTATAAAATGGGACAAAGTAGACCAAGATCTATATTTGGCAATTATAAACGGGCAGGTGGATATGATAGCAGAAAGCCCAGCTGAGACAGCAGAGGATGCCGATCTCCTAATCAGTAAGATGCACCAAATGCTAACAAAAGCAGCAACTGAGAGCTCATCCAAGAAATCCAAATATAAGGCAAAGCCAAAACTGAAAGTATGGACACCAATCATCAAAAGTGGCTTGAAGGAGATGAGAAAATGCTATGATGTATGGAGTAGAAATGGGAAACCCACCAACCCAGCTGTCAAGTCTTATCAAGACAGAGTTAACACCAGAAAGGAATTTAAAAAGCAGGTGAAAGTTGAGCAGGCCAGTGAGCGAGACAGAGAAAAACAAGAGATATTGGAGGCAAGAACAAGAGACAGTAAGCTGTACCACAAACTAGTAAAAGGCAACAGGAATAGAAACAGGGCTTGTACAATGGATCTGCATGTTAATGACAATTTTTACTCTGGTGACCAAGTAATCGAAGGCTTTACTGAACACTTTGGAAATCTAGCATCAGCAGAAAAATCATCCCAGCTGAAGGACCATCACTATCACGAACTGGTAGAATATGAAATCAAATTAATCAACGACATGGTAAAATGTAAGGAAACACCCCTGGCAAACCAGAAAGAGCTTAAGAAGGCCATAAAGTCCCTTAACAGAGGTAAATCTGCAGACATATATGGCATCACTGTTGAGCACCTCATCTATGCGGGAGAAAAACTAGAACAACTACTTTTACGGCTCATCGATCTAGTATTTAAACATGGCTGTGTCCCAGACATACTTAAGAAAGGACTTCTTACACCTGTCTTCAAAAACAAAGGAGACCGATGTCATGCTGCAAACTACAGAGGTATTACAGCACTGCCAGTCGTTAATAAGATAATAGAGGCAATAATCAGAGACAGAATACAACCAAGAGTCCTTCAATATCAAAATCCCACCCGACGAGGCTTCACAGCAAAACCATCGCCACTAAACGCAGCTCTGGTCGTGGAAGAAGTTTATCGAGAGAGTGTAGACAGCAACCAAGAATTTGAGCTGGTTCTACTAGATGCAAAATCTGCATTTGATGTAGTGGTACACAGTCACCTCATGCGACGACTCTTTCATTGCGGTATCGACGACACTCTCTGGAGGATAATACAGAGTATGCACTGGCAATCAACTAGTGCCATCAAATGGGAAGGAATGATTGCTGACGAGTTTCCAGTTAGCCAAGGTGTGCGCCAAGGAGGAATCATCAGCACTGATTTATACAAGGTCTATGTTAACCCTCTACTGAATAGAATACAGCAATCAGGCCTTGGATGCAAAATTGGAAATGTCCTTTGCAATACTACAGCATGTGCAGACGACATAGCGTTATTGGGTAAAAGACCACCTGATATGCAGGTACAAATAAATATATCTGCCGACTACGCAGGAATGGAGGATATGAGCTCCAACCCCAGAAGAGTGTGGCAATACACATCCAACCTAAACCAACCAAGAACAGTTGTGAACCAGAACAATACCAGCTAGGAAAAGATCCAATGCCGAACGTCACAAAATCAACACATCTTCATATAATAAGAACACCAACAATGAGACAAAACATTGAGTCCAATGTTGAAGAAAATGTCAAGAAAGCAAGAAGAAGCGCCTATGTCTTGTTCGGAAGTGGATTCCATGGAGAAAACGGACTAGATCCTGAAAGCTTAATTCATCTATATAAGACTTACATATCACCAGTACTACTCTACGGGATGGAGCTTTTGACACTCAGTCCCCATGAGTACTCCTGATCCAGCAGTCTACATCCTAACAGGCATCCTACCAGTCGAGGCACAAATCCATACCAAAATGATGACATTCATCTGTAGCATATGTCAGCAAGCAGACAATAGTGTTGAAAAACAGCTTGGTAAAAGACAACTGACTGTAAAATCCTCGGGAAGCCACAGCTGGTATATTGAAGTACAGAGGGTCATGTTCAAATACAACCTCGGCAGGGCCATGGATATGCTAGATAATGCAGATGTGACTAAAACTATTGTCTCAAATAAAAAGACACTGGGTCAACGAAATATCAGTTATTGCCAACCTGTACCAAGGGCTAAATACCTTCAAACAGACAACTTCATGACAGGCAGAATCCACAACATACTGAAGATAAAAAGATACACCAACAAAGACCGCTTTAGAATTCCAATCAAACTAAAACTCCTCACTGGAACCTACTCACTGCAGCCCCTGAGATATAAAATCTACAAAGAAGGAAACCAGGAGATATGTAACGCCTGCAGTCAGGAAGTGGAAACTGTTGAACATATATTGATCAAATGTAAAGCTTGGGATAACACCAGAAGGCCTGTAATTAAAGAGATAGAGAATATACTAACAAACAACAGTAGAATAGAGTGGGAGTCTCTAAATGAAGGGACCAAAATACAAATATTATAGAACACCAAGCAAAACGTCTCATATTCCTTATACACAGCGCCAGATGTAAACTCCTACATGTACTTCAACCATAGCTGATTGGAAGATGCCTTGGTCAGGGTCTATGGTAGGGTGGGGTCTGGGTGTGTAGGACAGCCAATTCCAAATAGGTCGAGCTCACTGTATAACATCATATAAATTTCAAACACTTCCGAGTTCCTGGGTGTATTTTGCCCATACGTGCAAAGAACATTATGCAGAATGCTGCTACAGATACGTCATATGGGTGTGCCGGTGACAATATAGATGTGCGATAAAATCTTTTACCTTTTAAAGACAAGTTTTAGAACTATGTAAACAAACATATGACAATTGCCATTACATATACAGTGCGTGCCTAGATCGTAAACGTCGCACAAAGTGCTAATATATAGATACGACGAAATCTTAAAAATCTTTTTTTTTCAATTTTTTTTTTTAGATTTTATGATGTGAAAAGACAATTTCTGTGCGTGGATTAAGTTTTCAGACAATAGGAACGTTTTATTCAATTTTAAATTAATGAAAAGAAAATAAAGTGTTTTAGCTTCTTTTAGATCCTTAGTCCATATTACGAAAGGCGAACTATTTTAGATTTTACTGCTGCAAGTCTGTTATTCTTTTTACCAGTGCGAACGTGATTGAAGTAATTTATTTTACAACATTTATCTTTTAAGAATGAACTATTTTACTACGTCAACATGTATAATCCCCCTGTATATATGTCCGGTAACTAGCCTAACAATTTTAAACGCAACTAAGAATACATACAACAAGATACATGTGCAACTACACAAGTGGTCCTGTATATATTGGTGGAGGATAGCATTATTCAAAAAATAGTGTACATATATTCCTACATTTATGGTGGTGGGTTTTGTTCTACATGCCTTAACGGTGTGGTTGTCCTACAAAGGATGTGAAGATTTGGAAGATTGTAAACACTGTTGAGTTCGGTTTACATAAGAATTTGAAATATATACGTATCAGTCCGATCCGTGCATAAATTAGATTTACTGATTGATCGATGACCGTTGTCACGGTAACTCTCACATAGGTTATTTGACTTATCTGACGGATCATATGGGTCACCGATCACCGATCACTCATCGATCAGTCAAACATCCGTCACCGATCATTCACCGATCAGTCAAGTTCACGTCAAACAGTAACGCCTAAGGTTGCAAGTACTGTAATATGCACATATTAATTTCATGCAATTCTAACAAAATTCGAGGAGATAATCGTATTTGGGAAGTTTTAGATATTTTGTCCTATACGTCAAGTTATCAACGATTATCAGAATACTTGAACTTTACTCACTTCTATTTCTTATAAGAAGTTGAAATACATGCATTTTCTGAAAACTCCTGTAAAGTTTGCGTTCTGAATGCATGTACATATTCTTTTTGGTTCACTAAATTATAAATGAAGTCTTCTGCAATTAAGTCAAAGTCCTGAACAATAAGTAATAAAGGTTTTTTCTTTCTTTGTCACTATGTACAATTATGTAGTAGTATATGAATATAACTGTTGGCAATTATAAAAGGATAAGTTACAAGTTCCATCATAAAAAGTTGCTCATATGAATACATCTACTTATTTTAATGGTAACAACTGATCTTGCTACGTAAACGGTAAATTGCATTATTCGCAAGAGTCACTCTTCGAAACTATGAATATTCATCAATGTACATTGCGGTTCGTGTACATTTAATTGGAAAACTGACAATATTTTTTTAAATTATAGATATTAATAATCTATATTTTATCAAATTCGACAAAACTCTCTGCTAGTGTTTGAGATAAGTTCAAACCAAAGTATATGCAAAAATGTTACTAAGAAATAATATCGTCATTCACCTTTTAAGGGACACTCAAATACGTAAAATTAGGAGCTAATTATAAATTTAGGCAACTGTTGTTTATCGATGTTCAAATCTCAGAAATTGTTTCAGAAAACAAACCAAGGTAACAAACACCAACTGAGGTATGTAATTGAATTATCTCCAAAAAAAGAGCGAGGCCGGGTGTGATGAGTTGAAAAAAATGAATCTAGTGAAAACCTCTACTATTGGCATCTTTTCTCATTTTAAATCTATACTATTGGACGATTAGTACATAACATAATTGGTGTTATACTGGTCAATTTGTAATGGGGACATTGACCGTTGACCTAAATTTTGCGAACTTTTATCAAAATGTATAATTTGCAGAGTAGCGTGCTCAACTTAAGTGAGTATGATTTATGAGTAGCTGGTATCGATACTTTGGGTAATTTGGTTGCATCGGACTTGTGCTGTCCCATGGAATGCAGATAATTTAATTTCATTCTGATGCAAATGATGTCTCAAAATTCTTTCAACAGTACACTTTTAAAAAATAACAGTAGAAAATGACGGAATGTTATATGATAGTCCACAAAACACCAAAAGTCGAGAAATGAGCTCCGATTATTTGTGACGGAAAAGAAACTTTGATGATGCTTTATTTCTGTTTGGGCTAGTTTGACACCCGGTGGATCAGACTCTTTTGAGTAAGTATTATTTGACCAATCTTCTTGTTTTCCATTTCTATAACAAGCAAACAAATTAGTATCGAGACAAAAAGCATAGTATATGAAACATTTAAGACGTTTAGTTCTTAAAAACAAACCAACATTTATACGCTGATAACAATAAATGTTCATGTTCAAACGCCTAAATCTAAATGCCTGTGGTCACTAGAAGTATTGGTCACACAAATATTTAATATATGAAATCCATATGAGTACGTTCATATAAAGTTCACATCACATAACTTTACTATTTTGAATAGACGTCCGTATATAAATGTTAAATATAGGCAACAATATTATATCGGTGTTCGATGTTCATAAATAAAAAAAATCACAAACATAGAAGTGCTAAAAACAGAAACGCCAACAAACATAAGAAAGTACTTTGTTATAACATCTGCCATATTATGACTTGGTACGGGACATTTTTAGAGAAATGGTGTGTTGAACCTGTTTGATGGCAAGCCAAACCACTAATATTACAATGTTAGATATTACTATCTAAATAACGACATCACGTCACAGGATTACAGTACAAATAAACACAAGAATACTCAGATCGATATCACATATTAAACAGGGCATTGACCTGTTGGATTGTTCAAAAAAAAGAGGAACGAAAGATACCAAAGGGACAGTCAAACTCATAAATCTAAAACAAACTGACAACGCCATGGCTAAAAATGAAAAAGACAATCATACAACAGCACACACGACACAACATGGAAAACTAAAGAATAAACAACACGAACCCCACCAAAAAACTAGGGGTGATCTCAGGTGCTCCGGAAGGGTAAGCAGATCCTGCTCTACATGCGGCACCGGTCGTGTTGCTTATGTGATAACAAATCCGGTAAATAGTCTAATTCGGTAGGTCACATTCATGAAAGGGACGGGGATTGTAGTTACGACGTAAGGATCATATCCGATATCATTTGTGAAACGGTTATTCCATAACGGTCAACCAACTCGTGATGGTGTCCGTTAAATTTACGAAGGGATGATTTCAACTTCACCATTTGGAACTCTTGGTTTAATAGCTTCCTTGTGAGCAGCAACCCTCTATCAAGAAAATCATGATAGGAAATGCAAGCAAGGGAATATCGTAGCAATTGGGAGATATATACCCCGTATACATGTGCTGCTGGAATGTTGCTATTTAGAAATGGAAAGTTCAAAATTGGAAAGCTGATATCCTCTCTTTTGTCGTAAAGTTTTGTTTTCAACCGACCCTCATTGTCAATTTATAGATGTAAGTCAAGATATGAGGCCGACTTAACTGTATCTGTAGTATCCTTTATCTCTAGCTCGATTGGATAGATGCGTTCCACATAGTCACCAAATTTTGAATTATTTAGTGAAAGAAAATCATCTATATAGCGAAAAGTAGAGTTAAAGGATATTGCTAACTTCTTATCTTTCTTCCTAAGAAGTTCCTGCATGAAGTCAGCCTCATAATAATAAAGAAACAAGTTGGCAAGTAGAGGGGCACAGTTTGTTCCCATTGGAATCCCTACAGTCTGTTGAAAAACACGTCCTCCGAACGTAACAAATATGTTGTCAATCAAGAAATCAAGCATCTTGATAATATCAGTTTCAGAGAATTTTTTGTTCGAATCAGTGTGATCCTTTACAAAGTAGGATTCATCCCTCCCTAAGAAAAGATACTTGTATCTACGTTGGCCATTCTTTTTTTTACGAAGCAAAGCAATACCAACTCTTTTAATTTGTATTTTAGTTTGTAATGTTGAATACTAGTGTACAAAGTAGAAAAGTCAAATGTTTTAATACTGTTACAAGATGAAAGAGAGTTAGATTGTATGTACTCTAAAAGATCTTTGTGTGAACATGAGTGTGGACATTTTGGATAGATTCAAATACATATATGCGTAAAGCAGTTTGGGTTGAATAAAGTGCTTTTACATGATTTGAACAGTCATTACTTGGGGGCAGACAAGTGACAAATATACATATGTTGGTGTCTATTGAATTCACATGATGTAACAAACAACAATATATTTACTGCTGAAATTTAAGTGTTCAGACAATATAACGAAATGGTTTCATGCATTGGTTTTGCAATTTGAAAGGTACTTTAAACTTGTTTTTTAACGTTAACAAACTGACATGTAACATTAAATTACATTGGAATTCTGTTTAATGACTCGATAAAACATGTACAACACCTGAAAAACCAGGGCTGCTTAAAAAAACCCATAATAAACAAATAATATACTTGTTCTCAAAATGTTAATCTTTATGCAATAACAACAACTTTTGTGAAATGTCTGTTTACCTATCATATTCCATGGATGCATTTCCTTTAAAAATAAGATCTATTTACGCATGTTACGTGAAGATGTATTTGACCAAAAGGAACATTACAGAAAGCAAAATTCATCTATAGTCACATTTGCCTGGGAGAGTTGGAAACTGAAAGAATTTTTTTTTTTACTGTTTAGGATTTAAATATAAATATTATTTGACTGTAGTAAATATTTTGTTAATGAGTGATAGGTGACACCCCAATAATCAATATGTTAAAGGTATAGTATTCAGATCCGCCTTATTATCACAGGACAGATCTTGTTTTAGGAATTTAAAATTATTGATCGCTGTCAATCTTTTTAAGATTTATTTGTTTATGTATTTAGTAACACAGTAAAAAGGAAGTAAATTCTAAATGGTAAGAAAAAAATCTTTATGTCAATTTTACTAATGTCGACAATACCAAGTATCCAGTAACATAATGATACCCATTTTTCTGCAAGAACGTACATTTTAGACGTACAATCAAATAGTAAATACTGATCATATGTAATAGTATAAAATGTTTGCTGAAAAAAAATTGTTGTTTAAAATGTCTTCAAAATATTTTGTTTTGAAAATATTCAAAACGAGATATGACTAATATGTTGCACCATAGTAGCGTGAATCATTCTCATTAAAGTTGCACGAACGACTTTACCACTGTTCAAACTCATAAAGCCATGGACAAAAAACAAAATCTTGGTAACGAACTAATACTGAGGGAAACGCATTAAATATAAGAGGAGAACAACGACACAACATTAAAATGTAACACACACAGAAACGGACTAAGCATTAGACCAAATCCTAAGAGAATAAAAAATATAACATCAAAATCAAATACATGAATTTGGGATAGATAAGTACCGTGACACGTCTTATAGTAATTAAGCCTTTTTTACTGATTTTTTATTTTTGTACTGTTACACCACTGTACCAGGTTAGGGGAGGGTTGGGATCCCGCTTACTACTTTAACCCCGCCACATTTTGTATGTATGTGCCTTTCCAAAGTCAGGATCCTGTAATTCAGTGGTTGTCGTTTGTTTATGTATTACATAATTGTTTTTCGTTCATTTTTTGTACATAACTTAGGCCGTTTTTTTTCTGTTTGAATTTTTTACATTGTCATTTTTGAGCCTTTTATAGCTGACTATGCGGAATGGACTGTGTTCATTGTTGAAGGCCATACAGTGACCTATAGTTGTTAATTTCTGTGTCATTTTGGTCTCTTGTGGAGAATTGTCTCATTGGCTTTCATACCACATCTTCTTTTTTATTATAACAACGCCATGGCTAAAAAAGAAAAAGACAAACAGACATATAATAGTACACAAGACACAACATAGAAAACTAAAGACTAAGCAGTATTCATCTATAGTCATATTGGCTTTGGAGAGTTCAAAAGCTTTTTATTCAATTAATGATAAGATAATTGTTTTTTGACGCATGTTAATAAAGAGCTGTTAATTATGGTATATGATTTCTGAGGCTAAAACCTATTTGATTTTTAACTGAGTTTTCTAATGAAAAGTCTAGTTAGTAGTTTAGACAGGAACGGAGGGCGGCGAGCGGGTGAAGGTTGGGCAGCTGACAACTGCTTCCGTGTATGAACTATTGAACCATTTATATTATGCTTTTTAAATTGTAATATGCTAAGATGATATTCATCACAAAATGGAGGTCACGTTCGATATTGACGACTTTCACTTTAAGTATTCATAAGAAAAAATTCTATAATACTTCATGAAAACTTTTAAATTATAATATGCTGTTAGAGGATTTTTAGTCATGGGTTATGGTCTATGGGGTAGATTTGGAAATATACCTTTGACGAGTAGGTGCTAACAAATTTTGTGCTATAACTTAAAAACCTTTAAACAAATGATTTCGAAATTTTTATATATAGACTAGAACACATCCGTGATATCACGGGTCCGTGACTGAATTAAAGTATATAACTATGCGCAAGCCTTATTTTAGTATTAGTATTGTCATCTGATAAAGTCATGTCGATTATAAGATACACAGTTTTTCTCTGCTTTCAAGTCTTTCTGTTTGAACCCGTTGAACTGCAACTTATCAGTTATTGGTAATATTAATTATTTGGAAAACAAAAGGTCCTGGAATGGAGTATTTTTTAATCAACCGCATTGTCCTATATAAGTTATAAATAAAGTTGAATTCTTTGCTTTGCTGTTTTACGTCATGCCCACTAACAAATTGAAAACTGTACCTATACGCCTTATTTTTAGTCCAGATTTTTAGTATTCGTATTGTTATCTTAGAAAGTCTTACTGATTAAAATACTACAATAGGTAATAATTTGACAATTTAGTAGTGTCAACCCTGTGGTTATGACCCGTGTATATAGCATATTAGTCCTGAATACAACGTTTAGTGGTGCGCCTGTCAGATGTGGAACGAACAGATAAGGTAATAGGTACAATGTAACAGGTGAATATACTATTGGTATCGGTAGCGGACTCGACCCGGAACTTCTTAATTATTGGCAATATTAATTACGTGGAAAACAAAAGGGCCTGGAGTGGTGTAATTTTTAATCTACACCTTTGTACTATATTTTATATATAAAGTTGAATTCTGTGATTCGTCGTTTTTACGTGATGACGGCTGACAAATTATAAGATACACAGTTTTTCTCTGCTTTCAAGTCTTTCTGTTTGAACCCGTTGAACTGCAACTTATCAGTTATTGGTAATATTAAATTTTGGAAAACAAAAGGTCCTGGAATGGAGTATTTTTTAATCAACAGCATTGTCCTATATAAGTTATAAATAAAGTTGAATTCTTTGCTTTGCTGTTTTACGTCATGCCCACTAACAAATTGAAAACTGTACCTATACGCCTTATTTTTAGTCCAGATCATTTTTAGTATTCGTATTGCTATCTTAGAAAGTCTTACTGATTAAAATACTACAATAGGTAACAATTTTACAATTTAGTAGTGTCAAATTAATCCTGTGGTTATGACCCGTGTATATAGCATATTAGTCCTGAATACAACGTTTGGTGGTGCGCCTGTTAGATGCGGAACGTACAGATAAGGTAATAGGTAACAGGTGAATATACTATTGGTATCGGTAGCGGACTCGACCCGGAACTTCTTAATTATTGGCAATATTAATTACGTGGAAAACAAAAGGGCCTGGAGTGGTGTAATTTTTAATCTACACCTTTGTACTATATTTTATATATAAAGTTGAATTCTGTGATTCGTCGTTTTTACGTGATGACGGCTGACAAATTATAAGATACACAGTTTTCTCTGTTTTCAAGTCTTTCTGTTTGAACCCGTTGAACTTGAACTTATCAGTTATTGGTAATATTAATTATTTGGAAAACAAAAGGTCCTGGAATGGAGTATTTTTTAATCAACAGCATTGTCCTATATAAGTTATAAATAAAGTTGAATTCTTTGCTTTGCTGTTTTACGTCATGCCCACTAACAAATTGAAAACTGTACCTATACGCCTTATTTTGAGTCCAGATTTTTAGTATTCGTATTGTTATCTTAGAAAGTCTTACTGATTAAAATACTACAATAGGTAACAATTTGACAATTTAGTAGTGTCAAATTAACCCTGTGGTTATGACCCGTGTATATAGCATATTAGTCCTGAATACAACGTTTAGTGGTGCGCCTGTCAGATGCGGAACGTACAGATAAGGTAATAGGTAACAGGTGAATATACTATTGGTATCGGTAGCGGACTCGACCCGGAACTTCTTAATTATTGGCAATATTAATTACGTGGAAAACAAAAGGGCCTGGAGTGGTGTAATTTTTAATCTACACCTTTGTACTATATTTTATATATAAAGTTGAATTCTGTGATTCGTCGTTTTTACGTGATGACGGCTGACAAATTGGACCTCGTAAATTTAGTATTATAGATACATATATGTATACATAATGAAGGTCAATTTCAACTTGATGAGTTTCAATACTTCCGTCTTTAAATTATGATCCTTTGAGGCAAATGGAAAATAGACATCGAATATGATAGATAAAATATACCTGACTGCACCTTTTAAAATATAGAAAACCAAGTTTGTTGAAAATTTGACAACTCATTCCTTGTTTCTAATTATGTTAAAAGTTAAACGTTCACTAAACCAATATCCGAAAACTATGAATGCATAAAATTGTGTTGTCATTGTGCAGATATATTCCGTGCGAGCACTGTAGTACCGTTATGTAAAACCAGTGAGTAATTCTTCACCAAGTTGACATCCCGATTATGTATAATAAACAATAATGAATTTCTTATCAGTGTCATTTTTTTTTTATATTTCAATAGATATAAGATGTGATATGAGTGCCAATGAGACAAGTCCCAATTTGTAAAAGTAAACTGTTAAAGGTCAAAGTAAAATAAGGAACAGAACAAAATGACAATGATCAACATACATAAACACAGTACTACTAACAGCTACTGACATGTCAGTTCCATTCCAAAATTAAACTAATCTAAAGATCGATAATGTTTGAATTAAGTAAAAATCAAGCTCAATCCCTCTCGTTATGGGTTTGGTATCATGCCATTATAAATTATACGAGAAAAGCATGAAGAGAATGGTCTATATAGAATGTTCTAATTTAACACTATTACATGTATATGTTTGGTGAGCAGAAAGTGATAATTCTGGAAGGAAACTGTAAGTTGGTATTTAATTTGAAATCCGATCACATCACCCTATAACCACAAAACATGCAATGAAACAATGAAGTTGATTACATGGGTAGCATTTACTAGTAACTTTTAAAAACAGTCGTTTTAAAAGAGTCAAATGAAGCCGATAAAACCACAGTAGTTAAAATGAAATGGCATTAAGCTTTAGAGAACACCGTACGGTCTTCAGTAATGAGACAACCCCATTCCGTATACTTGTCAATAAAGTGCCATTACTTGAAATTGTGAACTTATTCAAACGGATAAACTAAAAGCCTATTTAATAGAAAAACAACTTAAGAAAAAAAATATGAAGACATGAAACAACGACTACCACTGAACTACGGGCTCCTGACTTTAAAAATATTATTGTTAACGGTTAAGAAGTGCAAAGCATAAATGCACATATGTACATGATGTACTTTATAATTTTTGTTTTTTATTTCAGTCTCAATATGTGTATTTAAGGAAAATAACAGAAAAGAAGGTTAAATATGTCTGCATACTGTTTATATTGGATCCTGTGTATGCAGACCTTAGTGTTAACATTAGGTCAGTTAACATCTAGATGAAATGATCCTGTTGATATTAAGTTTCTTTTTGTAATTATCCCAACTACCTTTAACATGTTTAATATACTAACCAATGACCTATTGACAACTTTAATCGCACATACATTTTACCAATCAATTTAAAATTCATTAGTACTTAAAGACTTTCTGATATGCACGCTAGAGATCAAAGAAGGTGGATTTACATCTAAATGCAGAAAAATCGAATATCATTCTAAATGTAGAAAAATCAAATATCATTCTAAATGCAGAAAAATCGAATATCAAAACAGCGAATATCATTCTAAATGTAGAAATATCGAATATCATTCTAAATGTAGAAAATCGATTATCATTCTAAATGCAGAAAAATCGAATATTATTCTAAATGTAGAAACATCGCATATCATTCTAAATGTAGACAAATCGTATATCATTCTAAATGCAGCAAAATCGAATATCATTCTAAAGGTAGAAACATTGAATATCATTCTAAATGCATAAAAATCGAATATCATTCTAAATGCAGCAAAATCGAATATAATTCTAAATGTAGAATCATCGAAAATCATTCTAAATGTAGAAACATCGAATATCATTCTAAATGCAGCAAAATCGAATATTATTCTAAATGTAGAAACATCGGTTATCATTCTAAATGCAGCAAAATCGAATTTCATTCTAAATGCAGAAACATCGAATATCATTCTAAATGCAGCAAAATCAAATATCATTCTAAATGCAGTAAAATCGAATATCATTCTAAATGTAGAAACATCGAATATAATTCTAAATGTAGAAACATCGAATATCATTCTAAATGTAGAAAAATCGAATATCATTCTAAATGCATAAAAATCGAATATCAAGGTGCTTTCAACAATTGGCAAGCTAAGTGTCTTGTGACAATCGTGCTTTTAAACGTTTAAGTTTTAAATTATATTTGAATAATTTTTTAAAACATAGCACAAGATATGCATCTAACGCTAAATTACTAGTATTTAAATGACATGGTTATAATCTTGGGAAAGGCACATCGATATGTACGGTGTTACACTGTAACTTCTGTTATATAACCTACTTACTTAAGAGTTTTAAGGGTTACGCAAGTATCAATCTGACTTCTCAACTAAAAAATGTACATATTTCATGGCTTTTCTTTCGAGAAATTCATACTTAGATTTGTGCGTACCGTACTTCATACATTCATTAAATAATCGTCATCAAGTTTGTTTGTTTTAAATATATAAAACATTGAGGGTTAAAAAAACAAAGGAGATTGACCAAAAACCGTCTATGGTCAACTTTGTACATTCCTTCTTTTAAAACAGGTTTTTTTTCTTAATATAATTTCGTCTGTTAACCTGTAGTTTATAGGCCTCACATTTTAATGAAAAAATACAGGATTGTCATTCTGGAGCATCAGGAATCAAGTTTGTTCATAATCGAAACTACAAATAATCGATCCAATGAAAAAAAATATTTTGATTATCAACTTACATTTGTATGACCAAAGATGATGAATATACTATAACTTATTTTAAAGGATACAAAGGAAAAGAACATTTAGAAATATATCAATGTCAAGATATTTGTTTCTCTTTGCAGACAAGAAATATATTTAGTATTTTACACTATATTTAAAAGGAAATAAAACATTTGATATATTGAATGCTAGTGCAGTAACAACTTGTTTTTGCAGGTCAACTTGCTATAAAAACTAATTGCCATGTACTAGGGAGCCCATGTACTATATCTTGTTCCATTCCCGACTTTAGCAAACTTGCATCATGGAGTAGAAACAACAATAGTATGACGTCATGTACTATTAGTCCTTTTTGTGATATAGAATCGACCACAATATACAGTTTTAGCGCTAATCGGTTAGGAATATATGTAGCCATCTCTGATTTAAATTCAAACGAAAATGGTGTAAACTGGACTTGTGCACATGGAGTAGATACGCCAGTTAGCCTTTCTATAAGCATTCTCGAAAAAGGTAATATTAATGCATATGTTGATTAATAAATATATCTAAAAGGAGAGTATAAACAAAGAAACAAAAGTTAAAACTGAAGAGAGGACTTCACGTCTTTCTTTACGAATATTTACCTAACAAGCTGCAATCCCCTACCAACAAGAAGATTATATTAGGAAACTCCATCCCTCGATTATCGTAACAACTGTGATAAAAATTCAGACGAAGCTAGTATGATGTAAAGAATTGATTTTAGATTTGATTTTGTTTGATTTTTACCTTCCAGTGATATTTGTTTTTTCAATCCAAGAATTTTGGGTTTCAAACATAAAGAAAAAAAGTGGAACGTGTGCCAATGAAACAACTCATCCAAATCACAATATGTAAATATTAAACAGTTATAGGTCAAAGTACGGTTCTTAACACGGAGCCTTGGCTCACACTGAACAGAAACTGTCACAAAATAACTAGTGTTAAACAGTAAATGATTATTAACTTCATTATCGATTTTTAATTTCAATTGGATCTATTCGAGTACCACTCATATGTTTTTGCATAAATTGTTATATTTACTTTCTATTTACAGATGAGATGAACAAATCAGGTAAGACATATGTATAATACCTACATATAGGCTAAATGTGATGAAGGAGAGTCTTGTCTGTCAATTATTGCAGCATAACAACTATAAAGCAGTTGCATTTTTTTTTTTTAAATATTTGTAATCTAAAAATTATGCATGCGTTTTAAATCACGCATATAACTCTAGAAATGTCACGATATTTAGACGCAAAAATAAATATTTGGAGATTTGTAACTTTTTGGAACAAACGAAGAGTATGATTTGATATCTTAAAGACTCCAAAAATTCTATATTTTCCTCAAATTATATACAAATTATATACAAATTATATACAAAAAACACAAACTCTGTATCATTATTGTTTACATAATATTTCAATTTTACAGGACTTGCTGGCGGGGCTATAGCAGCAATAGTAATTGGTGTCATGGTGGTTGTTATTATCGTGATTGTAATATGTGTTTTATGGAGAAAAAACTAATCTGATTTAAAAAACTATCGAAAACTGTTGGCAAAATATAATGCAAATACAAGAAGAAATACATCGAACAACTTCGATCAACGATTACAGATATTAGTAACCAGAACACAATTATTACATTATTTGTCATTTGTACAAAGACATATTCAGTTGTTATTTAAGGCAAAAAACTATATGACAATGTTCATTCTTATCAATCGTAAAATGTGGGCTTTTTTTTTCCTCAGATTAGTTGAATTTTATTTCATATAACGTGTACAATGTTTACACGGAAAGTGTGTGGAGTAGAGGTAATAATTTTTTCTTAAGACGTTCATGTCATAAAATAGAATAATACGTGAAGTACACTATGTTTCAACTATTTTGTCAAATATGTTTGGACTCAATAGTATCTAATATCCGGTACGATGACGAACAATCAACAGACAGAAAAACCTTAAGGTAGAATTACTGTTTATTTGTTTGCTATATACTAGTAAATGATTTTGAATAGTGTACATACACACATAACTATTTTCAATGGTGAGATGTAATATTTTCTACAATCACCCGCTTCCATTTTTATATTGTATGCTGCAAAACTTAATTTGTTATAGGCTACTTAAAAAATTGACAGCAAATTAAGCACACATACCAGTAAGTATAATAATTACAATATGATTTAGGCTAATTTATCTCTCAAAATGCGGTGTTTAAATCAATCGTATACACAAATGCAAATATTATGTTCACGCAAATCTAAAACAAATTCTGTCTAGATAGTAATTCATCTTGAAGCGTGGCACGGTACTTGTCTATCCCTAATTCATGTATTTGGTTTTCATGTTATATTTGTTATTCTCGTGGTGTTTTGTCTGATGCTTGATCCGTTTCTGTGTGTGTTACGTTTCGGTGTTATGTCGTTGTTCTCCTCTTATATTTAATGCGTTTCCCCCGATTTTGTTTTTTGTCCCTGGATTTATGAGTTTTGAACAGCGGTATACTACTGTTGCCTTTATTTAAATATTTTTGTCATTATATACATCAAATTCTCTATGCAATGACAAGAACTTATGTTTTCAACAGTAATGCCAAACAATGGTATCTAACGTTGCTTCTTTTACTAGAAAATTACTTTTTGTATGGGCCATTCTGCGTTTTTATGTATTGCTATACTTAAATAACATGGCAGCTACATACGATTCTGTAATTTCGACCGACTCATTCAAAAATTCATATAATATTTTGAATGAAATGTACCATCCATAACTGACCGTGTTCTCCTTGAAAACGCAATAACAATGTATAAAATAATAAACAAATGCCTTGATTGTAGTCGTTATTTCATGGATTTTTATAAATATGTTCTTAAAAGAGTTGAAACGTTTCTTTTTAAAATTCAAAGTGTAGTAAGCATTAAACTTGGTGCGCACATTTTGAATATGATGCGCGGAAAATTCCTAACAAAAAGGTAACTATCGTTAATTGATGAAGTAGTATGTTACATTTTATTTTTTGGCAATCGTTTGATGAGTTTGAGCTTTTGATTTTGCCATTTGATTAGAAACTTTTCGTTTTGAATTTTTCTGCAAGTTCATTTGTTTGTAATTTCACTTTTTGATTTTCACTATATCTTTAAGATTATAAAGTTATGGATACTTTGAAGGGGCACCCAAAACCATCAAAATAAACAAATTGTTGAGACTTGAGCAGAACAAAACCTTATTTTGGTAAATGTCTATCATGCACACATACCAGTAGGTATACTTGATTTAATGAATCATAGCCTAATAAGTCATTACATCTTCAGATTTTTGAATAAACAGAATTGAAGAGATGATATTGGTCCTTTTATGCACGTTAACGTTAAACCAAAATACGTGTTGTTTTTAATTCATCTAGGTTAAGTTTTATATAATTTCTATTAAATTAAAACATAAATCGATCATAGAAAATTATGTCAAGTCAGTAAAGATTTGGATCTAAAAATAACATTTAAGAATACTCCTTTCTTATTTTTTTTAGAGAAGTCTTAATCCATGTTTGACGTATTCCTGTAGAGTTCGTGTTCTGAAAGCCAACGAATTTTGAAATCAGTTTACACAATTATAAAAAAAAAACACAATTAATTTAGTAATTACAGGTTTCCTTTGTTATAATGTAGTAGGTTTTGAAAAATAAATTCCTGCAATTATAGAAAGAAAATTTATTATTTGGCTCATGCATTGCTGCTATTTTTTTTTGTTCTTGGTACAAACCTAATGTGTTGAAAGTACATTAAACATGTATGCCGAATTATAGAATATATTCAAGTGCATGCATGACGGGACTGTATGGCGATATGTAGTATGATTGCAAATGGAACAACTGTACGACATTTTAACAGATTACATAAATACAATTTAGTAAATTCGACATGATCTTTTCTAAAGAGATACAACAACAAAAAAAGCATCGGCTGTCACTTTCTCTCAATTTGTGTAAAGATAAACGTTACTCTGATTAAGAGAAGAAAGAAAACAATCTGTTGTTGAAAGTTCAAATGTTTATCAACGTTCACCTACAGAAGTTTTAAAATACACATTTCAATAATTGTCATTCTCTATTTATATTGAATGAGATGTAACAGAAGTTATGCATTGAAGAATGTATTTAGTTAATAAAAAGTAAAAATTCATCTGAAAGACAAATTGTAGATTTACTTACAAGAACATGTTTGGTCTCTGTTAAAAGTGCTTCTTTTACTAAAAAACGTAGCTACATGTAAACAATAATATAAGTTAAGAGCATTGTATAGCTTGAGCAATCGTGAAGCATTATTAAATTGGTCAAATGATTTGGAAGTAAGCCAAAATATTAGGATATAGTTATCAAAGGTACCAGGATTATAATTTAGTACGCCAGACGCGCGTTTCGTCTACATAAGACTCATCAGTGACGCTCATATTAAAACATATATGAAGCCAAACAAGTACAAAGTTGAAGAGCATTGAGGATCCAAAATTCCAAAAAATTGTGCCAAATACGGCTAAGGAAATCTATACCTGGAATAAGAAAATCCTTAGTTATTTCGGAAAAATCAAAGTTTTGTAAACAGGAAATTCATTTAAATGACCACATTATTGATATTCATGTCAACACCGAAGTGTTGACTACTGGGCTGGTGATAACCTCGGGACGAAACGTCCACCAGCATTGTTATCGACCGAGTGGTGTAAATAGTTATCAAAGGTACCAGGATTATAATTTAGTACGCCAGACGCGCGTTTCGTCTACATTAGACTCATCAGTGACGCTCATATCAAAATATTTATGAAGCCAAACAAGTACAAAGTTGAAGAGCAATGAGGCTCTAAAATTCCAAAAAGTTGTGCTGAATACGGCTAAGGTAATCTATGCCTGAAAAAATTAAAAGTTTTGTAAACACGAAATTCATACAAATGACCACATTATTGATATTCATGTCAACACCGAAGTGTTGACTACTGGGTTTGTGATACCCTCGTTAGTTATTAAAGGTACCAGGATTATAATTTAGTACGCCAGACGCGCGTTTCAGAAAACCAGAAAGTACTCCTATGATTCAATTTATGATATCGTGCTTTATTAAAGATTTAATACTATTAGAAAATACCATGTTATTAATACATTCTATTATATGCAATTAATAATAGAAAATTAAAGATATATATTAATGCGGCCAACATAAGAGTCTTATGCATTCGATATGAAAACTTCGAAAAGCAATTAGAAAATCACAAAAAAAAATTAAAATAAACTCAACCTTTTTACCGAAAGAGACTTGCTTTTGATCTAAATTTTGGAATAAAGCACTGTTCGGACTAGTTAAACATGTATAGATATAAAATAATGTAGGGTTGATACATTTTGTATATAATATGTGATATCTTTATTGTCTTGAATGATCTTGTATATAACATTCAAGCCTGTTTACATTAATGCTCATTTTCACTTGAAAAACGTGAAAATGATGAAATCACACGAAAAAATATATATCCCAGTCGGACAGTATACCTACTGCAAAGAACAATCAAACTAAATTATGTGAAATTCAAGACCTTCATAGATGAAGCGCTATATGACCATACATGACCTAAAATGGCAAAAGTCATGTAAGGTGATCTTAGCATGAATGAGTACGTACTTTAAAAATATTCTTTTTTAAAATGGCGTATTCTTATATATATTAAATTTGTTATTGTGATAACAGAAGTATATACATTCTTTGTTTGAGAGGTATAGTCGACAACCCACTGATCGATATTTAACCGTTATTATATTAAAAAAATATATCGTAGGGCAGATCATATGTTTTAAGACTTTTAAGTATTGATTGCTGCCAAAATTTTTATTTGTACATATTAACTTGTTTACACATTTTAAGGAAGGAAATTACTCATGGTAAGGACAATGTTATTTATATTTATAAATTTCAAATGAATTCGACAGTTAAGATGATTTTATTTTTTATTGTTATAACCTCCTTTTATTGATCTTTTACATACATGCACTGTTTGGTAATAATTATACAGTTTGAGAGCACTTAATGAATGACCTGGAACAAAAATACCAGTTCTGAGATAAGAATTGTTTCTTCTTTTTTTGTTCTTCGTACCGATCTATTTCATTGGTCATCCCCTCCCCTATTTTTTTATATTGTTCAATTAAACAAATGTCGCCGGTTGAAGAATGAATGAATATATTATAACCCAATCACATTCTTAATTTGACTGTCCGAAATCAGTAACGTGTAATGCACAGGCTGTCCATGTTTGTTCTCTTGTCATTTTTTTTAACATCAATACTTTCTAGAATTGCTTTACAGTTTGTATTGCTGGAACCTTGTGAACTTACCATACGTTATAGGTTTTGCTCATTGGTGATGATCGTATAAGTGAACTGCTATTGATTTCATCTTTGGTGATAGCGATTTCAATGACAATTGTACCACATCTTCTTTTAAACTTTAATGAAAATATTGAGGTCTATAAAAAAAAATTGTCGTACATGTACTTGCTTCTACAAAAGTCGTAGCCTCAAATTCTTACCAAAGAAAAGCAAACGACATTGATATCTGAATATACAAGACATCCATTGATAAGCATAAAAGAATAAGCGGAAAGAACATCGACATGTCAATGAAATGTTCAGGGATTGCATGATGAAAAAATGTGATATAGGTTTTACATCTACCTGTCTTAATTCAGAGATGATGGCTATTGTGGGTGTAGAAAGGAAATAGTTCGTGTTATTCTTATAGTTAATATATTTTTGACATTGGACCGCTGATGACTAACACTTTTATACTGAAACATAAACATGTGTTTTACTGAAATAGAGACTTTTTATATAAATCCATCGAATTTAAAAAAAAAAAAAAAAAAAAGAACTCTACAGATATCGAATGAATTGTTTGTCTGAGAGTGGATGTATTGCGATTTTTAAAGAAGAGCTCGTTATTTCAAAAATAATAAAGATTTGTATGTATGTATGTACGTAGATCCCTCCGTTTACGGAGCACCCCTCGAGAGCTGCGAGGGTACAGTGGAATCCGTGTACACTCCCTATCGGGATTAATGGAGATGTGTCACTAACGTATTTACAATGTTCAATATTTACAAGGACAATCCCCACCCAACACCAGGGAGTGTTAGGACACCGGGCAGAGTCTGTTATTATGGTGGAGGAAGCCTAAGTACTCGGAGAGAACCACCCGGCTGCTCGGCGGGAACAGACAAACCGAAGAGATATCAGCAGATTGATCTCCAGGTCAAAGTCGGGAGCAACTTTGACCAACCGAGGCCCCCATAGTACCCATTCTAGTTTAAACTCCGGTTTGGGTACCAGAGATGTGTGTGAGAGGGTGAAAATTGCCCTTCTAATGTACTGATATTTTTAGCACCCCGAGTGAGAATCGAACTCGGGACCTTCAGCACTGTAGCCATCGGTCTTAACCACTAGACCACGAACTCACACTTTTAACAAAAAAATAATGGTTGATATTTCAACGCATAACTATTTAAAGAGAAAAACTTAAAAATCTAATAAAATCTAATAAAATGAATGTGACAAAACAAAATCAGATCAGTAGGAACGAAATTGCAATGGTTATAGTCTAATTTGTATTTTGCTGTCTATTCTGGGACAAAACTTGTGCATATAAATAGTGTGTTGGCACTAAGATGAATTATTGAGGATCACATGAATTTAAAAGACCACGTTAATTGAATAAAGAAACTGAACTGTTTGTCCCGTAGGTAACCCTGCCCCACTCTCACTTTTATGTGCCCATATGTAGTATTCAGTTATAAAAGAGTCGATATCGTAACTTGTCTTGAAAAAAAAGTACCTTTTACAGTGAACACGAGTATCAAGTTTCTGGAGTAAATGTAACCACAGCTTAATGAAACACAAACAAAATCTATGAATAGAATGGTAGAGGAGAATGCGACAAAGAGACATAAAACCAATCATAGAGCCGAAAAAGGAGAGGCAATCTATAATTCATCAGCGCAACGAGAAAATTCCACACCAGAGGCGACCATTATGTAGTCCTCAAATACAAATAATAACACGTTCAGCGAAATGACAGGCACACTAAAATTCGACTAAAACCACAATTAAAAAGCAACACACAGGGCAAACATAGGCTAGTGTCCTGGCTTTTGACAGACGCATACATGCAGTAGATTAAATATATTTTATATCTACCATCCCCACACATCAATCCATTGTGGAACCAACAGACACACATTAAAAAAAGATTAAGGCCGATGTATAAATATAAGATAACAGAAAAAAAAACCTGAATAAAATGACAATGACATATATAACATATATAAACCAAGGATTAATAGTATGCGTTTTAGTATCATGCAATCATCAGTGAATCGAAAGAAAGCTAACATATATAGCATGTACTAATTTGACACTCTTACATTTCTCTGTACAGTGAGCCGTGCACGTTAAATCAGAGGGGGTACCGTAATTTGGCATTAAATTTTAAAGCAATCGGATCATTATGTACATGTTTACTAAGTTCATAATTGATGTGATCCTAAACTTGTTAATTGTTAATTCCTAAAAATTCATCCCCTCTACTCATTACTACCGTAGCCCGGAGATAAAACACAGTAGGCAACAAATTATGCCCTATTAGTGCAACAATATTATTTTAAACAATGATTTTTTTATCATTGGTACATACAACTGTAATTGTTAAAAAAAGCCTGATATGGAATAGAATAAAGTCAAATTGCTGTGGCCCTTCAAACTGACTTGCATATGTGATAGTACATAACGGCAGTTTTTGACAACGTGCGGTCTTCAAAATTGAGAAAATCTCGTACTGTATAAATGACAATTAAGAACTCCCACAAAAGATGGGAAACCTACAAACGAGAAAACTAACGGCATATTCTATTGCAAACATATTTTCAAAAAAACAAACATGACAGACATGGACAATCGACTACCACTTAACTACATGCTCCTGACTTTTGACAGTATATTCCAAACGATTAAGAAGTTCATGTTTGAATGGATTATGACACAAACAAGTACATAATGCATTTCAAAATATTTTTATTTATTTTTTATTGCAGTTTAACAGAATTATGTGTATCAAAGGAACGTTACAGAATAAAAGTTTGAACATGACTGCAAACTGTTTATATTTGTTCCTGTTTATGCAGACCTTCATGTTAACATTGGGTAAAATAACTTCAAGATGAAACTATACTTATGTTTAGTTTCTGTTAAAAATTAATTTGTTTTTTTCCCACTAATTCCGATATATTTGCCTATGATTAATTGAAAAAATGTATGGCAAATACAAAATGATTTAAAAAACACTTTGAAATACATAAATACTTTAAGACTTTCTGATATCCACTATACTCTATGGAGGACAAAGGAGTTACTTGTTAAATAAATTTAAAGTCGAATATCAAATTTATTGTTTTCTACGTTTGACAACACACATAACATGAAGTATTACACTAACAACCTAATTGTCAAGGGATCGCCATACATAGTTGTCACGGTTAAACTTTGTAACAAGTGTTTTATAACCTACTTACTTAAGAATTTTAATGGTCAAACAATTGTTACTCTAACATCTTACCTAAAAATAAACATATTTTATGTTTTTCCTCTAGAAATTCATTATAAAATTTGTGCATACTACTTAAGTCTGTTAAATACATTTTAACAGGTTTGTTTGGTATGACGTTCGTTTGGTCTGAAAAACATATATAGCACTTCAGAATTAAAAACAAAGAAGCTTTAACAAAATCGTCTATGATCAATTTGCAAGGATTTTAAAACAATTCTTCTACTGAATATAATTTAATCTAGTGACCTGTATGTTAAAACCTCACATGTCTTGGAAAAAGTGGCGGATTGTCGTTCTAATGCATCAAGAATCAAGTTTGAAACAAACTTAAATTATTTTCAAAGATAAAACTGTGTGTGCAATAAACATTTTTTTTCCAGGAAAACTTGCTATTGAAACCAACTGCAATGTTAAAGGAAGCTCCTGTAGTATATCCTGTTCCATTCCCGAATATGAAAAACTTGCATCATGGAGTAGAGAAAACAAGATTATGACTTCATGTTCTGAAACTTCTTTCTGTACTACACAATCGACCATGTTGTACAGTTTTATTGCTAATGAGACAGGAATATATGTAGTTATTTCTGATTTGACGTCAAATGAAAATGGTATAAAATGGACATGTACACATGGATTGGATACGCCAGTTAGCATATCTATAAACATTCCAGAAAGAGGTAATAATGTGTAATATCTTTATCCACAAGGGGAGTACAAACATAGAAAAAAAAAGTAAAACTGACGGAGAGATATCCCTGTCCACAAGGGGAGTACAAACATAAAAAAAAATTAAACTGACGGACAGATATCCCTATCCACAAGGGGAGTACAAACATAGAAAAAAAAAGTATAACTGATGGAGATATATCCCTATCCACAAAGGGAGTACAAACATAGAAAAAAAGTAAAACTGACGAAGAGATATATTTATCCACAAGGGGAGTACAAACATAGAAAAAAAAGTAAAACTTACGGAAAGATATCTTTATCCACAAGGGGAGTACAAACATAGAAAAAAAAAGGAAAACTGACGGAGAGATATCTTTATCCACAAGGGGAGTACAAACATAGAAAAAAAAAGTAAAACTGACGGAGAGATATCTTTATCCACAAGGGGAGTACAAACATAGAAAAAAAGTAAAACTGACGAAGAGATATCTTTATCCACAAGGGGAGTACAAACATAGAAAAAAATGTAAAACTGACGGAGAGATATCTTTATCCACAAGGGGAGTACAAACTTAGAAAAAAAGTAAAACTGACGGGGAGATATCTTTACAATTTCTTATTTAAATTCTTGCTTCAATGTCCACATAATTAACACCAATCCCCTACAGAGAAAATCATGGTAGGAAAAAATCAAGTCTTCAATAATTGTAGCAAGTGAGATATGCGTTCAGACGAAACAAATATGATGCCAATAAGTTATTTTTGATATTTGTGTTCGATTTTTAACTTGAGGTTATAAGTGTTAAAACACAAAATTGTTTTGCTATATCATTTTGTGTTTCAACGCTTTTTAACTTCATTATCCTTTTGAATTCCAACTGTTTTGAATCGAGCACCATTTATGTTTTTTCAGTGACCATCATTATGTATCTTAAAAACAGTCCTTTTTTCTCTGAAGATAATTTACCACTTGGCCGATGCCGCCACCAGAGATCCTTTCATCTCCGATGACATCAACAAAACAGTCAGCACTCCTGTCATTGATACTGTCCTTGGTTGAAGTAATATGTTCCTAATATTACCAACTTTCGCAAGACTAAGAATGTTCTACACTAAAATTAGGATGATTTTAGTCAAATATAGCACAATTATTTTTAAATTTTAGACTATTCTTTATGACGTTCTTCTTTCGCTTTGGGAAAATGTCATGTTATATTTTCAATAAAAGATAGGCTGCACGTGATCGACGACACAATAGAAATTACAACTGCAGCTGAAATTTGAACAACGTCGGAAATAAAAAAGGACATTTGTTTAGGTGTTGCTCTATAGAAACCTAAAAAGAGTAAAAAAAGTCATGTGTTTATTTGTTTATCGTGAAAAGGTTAATTTTGTATATTAACGTTTGGATTGATGCCTTTTGAACGCATAAATTAAGTCAGCTTCTAAAAACAAAAGTTCTAAAATCAAAATAATTCTTATCATGCCCTATGCAAATTTTAACATTGATAGGCATTAATTGTGTCTACATTTTACTGTACACAAGTTTTACGCTTAGTGTAAAGATATCAACAAATATAATGCCTACACATTGTTGAAATGATCAGATCATGACACGAAAGAACGATTTCTTAGGAATTATGGTCCTCAATGCTCTTCAACTTCGTACTTTATTTGGCCTTTTTAACTTTTTTGGATTCGAGCGTCACTGATGAGTCTTTTGTAGACTAAACTCGCGTCTGGCGTATATAATAAATTTAGTCCTGGTATCTATGATGAGTTTATTTACAACCACTGGGTCGATGCCACTGCTGGTGGAGATTTATTTCCCCGAGGGTATCACAAGCCCAGTAGTCAGCACTTTTTGTGCTGACATGAATTGTCATTGATATGGTTATATTTATAAATTTACTGTTAACAAATTTCTAAATTTTTTGGAATACTAAGGCTTTTCTACCTCAGGCATAGATTACCTCAGCTGTATTTGGCAAAACTTTTAGGAATTTTGGTCCTCAATACTCTTTAACTTCGTACTTTATTTGGCCTTTTTAACTTTTTGGATTCGAGCGTCACTGATGAGTCTTTTGTGGACGTATTTTTTAAACATGTTATACAAACTTAAATTATTTAAAGATAAAACTGGGTGTGCAGTAAACATTTCTTTTTCAGGAAAACTTGCTATTGAAACCAACTGCAATGTTAAAGGAAGCTCCTGTAGTATATCCTGTTCCATTCCCGAATATGAAAAACTTGCATCATGGAGTAGAGAAAACAAGATTATGACTTCATGTACTGAAACTTCTTTCTGTACTACACAATCGACCCTGTTGTACAGTTTTATTGCTAATGAGACAGGAATATATGTAGTTATTTCTGATTTGACGTCAAATGAAAATGGTATAAAATGGACATGTACACATGGAGTGGATACGCCAGTTAGCATATCTATAAACATTCCAGAAAGAGGTAATAATGTGTAATATCTTTATCCACAAGGGGAGTACAAACATAGAAAAAAAAGTAAAACTGACGGACAGATATCCCTATCCACAAGGGGAGTACAAACATAGAAAAAAAAGTAAAACTGACGGAGAGATATCCCTATCCACAAGGGGAGTACAAACATAGAAAAAAGTAAAACTGACGAAGAGATATCTTAATCCACAAGGGGAGTACAAACATAGAAAAAAAGTAAAACTTACGGAAAGATATCTTTATCCACAAGGGGAGTACAAACATAGAAAAAAAAAAGTAAAACTGACGGAGAGATATCTTTATCCACAAGGGGAGTACAAACATAGAAAAAAAAAGTAAAACTGACGGAGAGATATCTTTATCCACAAGGGGAGTACAAACTTAGAAAAAAAGTAAAACTGACGGGGAGATATCTTTACAATTTCCTATTTAAATTCTTGCTTCAATGTCCACATAATTAACACCAATCACCTACAGAGAAAATCATGGTAGGAAAAAATCAAGTCTTCAATAATTGTAGCAAGTGAGATATGCGTTCAGACGAAACAAATATGATGCCAATAAGTTATTTTTGATATTTGTGTTCGATTTTTAACTTGAGGTTATAAGTGTTAAAACACAAAATTGTTTTGCTATATCATTTTGTGTTTCAACGCTTTTTAACTTCATTATCCTTTTGAATTCCAACTGTTTTGAATCGAGCACCATTTATGTTTTTCCAGTGACCGTCATTATGTATCTTAGAAACAGTCCTTTTTTCTCTGAAGATAATTTACCACTTGGCCGATGCCGCCACTAGAGATCCTTTCATCTCCGATGACATCAACAAAACAGTCAGCACTCCTGTCATTGATACTGTCCTTGGTTGAAGTAATATGTTCCTAATATTACCAACTTTCGCAAGACTAAGAATGTTCTACACTAAAATTAGGATGATTTTAGTCAAATATAGCACAATTATTTTTAAATTTTAGACTATTCTTTATGACGTTCTTCTTTCGCTTTGGGAAAATGTCATGTTATATTTTCAATAAAAGATAGGCTGCACGTGATCGACGACACAATAGAAATTACAACTGCAGCTGAAATTTGAACAACGTCGGAAATAAAAATGGACATTTGTTTAGGTGTTGCTCTATAGAAACCTAAAAAGAGTAAAAAAAAAGTCATGTGTTTATTTGTTTATCGTGAAAAGGTTAATTCTGTATATTAACGTTTGGATTGATGCCTTTTGAACGCATATATTAAGTCAGCTTCTAAAAACAAAAGTTCTAAAATCAAATAATTCTTATCATGCCCTATGCAAATTTTAACATTGATAGGCATTAATTGTGTCTACATTTTACTGTACACAAGTTTTACGCTTAGTGTAAAGATATCAACAAATATAATGCTTACACATTGTTGAAATGATCAGATCATGACACGAAAGAACGATTTCTTAGGAATTATGGTCCTCAATGCTCTTCAACTTCGTACTTTATTTGGCCTTTTTAAGTTTTTTGGATTCGAGCGTCACTGATGAGTCTTTTGTAGACGAAACGCGCGTCTGGCGTATATACTAAATTTAGTCCTGGTATCTATGATGAGTTTATTTACAACCACTGGGTCGATGCCACTGCTGGTGGAGATTTATTTCCCCGAGGGTATCACAAGCCCAGTAGTCAGCATTTTTTGTGCTGACATGAATTATCATTGATATGGTTATATTTATAAATTTACTGTTAACAAATTTTTGAATTTTTTGGAATACTTAGGCTTTTCTACCTCAGGCATAGATTACCTTAGCTGTATTTGGCAAAACTTTTAGGAATTTTGGTCCTCAATACTCTTTAACTTCGTACTTTATTTGGCCTTTTTAACTTTTTTGGATTCGAGCGTCACTCATGAGTCTTTTGTGGACGTATTTTTTAAACATGTTATACAAACTTAAATTATTTTCAAAGATAAAACTGTGTGTGCAGTAAACATTTTTTTTTCAGGAAAACTTGCTATTGAAACCAACTGCAAGGTTAAAGGAAGCTCCTGTACTATATTCTGTTCCATTCCCGAATATGAAAAACTTGCATCATGGAGTAGAGAAAACAAGATTATGACTTCATGTTCTGAAACTTCTTTCTGTACTACACAATCGACCCTGTTGTACAGTTTTATTGCTAATGAGACAGGAATATATGTAGTTATTTCTGATTTGACGTCAAATGAAAATGGTATAAAATGGACATGTACACATGGAGTGGATACGCCAGTTAGCATATCTATAAACATTTCAGAAAGAGGTAATAATGTGTAATATACCTATCCACAAGGAGAGTACAAACATAGAAAACAAAAGTGAAACTGACGGAGTGATATCTTTATAATTTCCTATTTAAATTCTTGCTTCAATGTCCACATAATTAACACCAATCCCTACAGAGAAACTCATGGAAGGAAAAAATCAAGTCTTCAATAATTGTAACAAGTGAGATATGCGTTTAGACGAAACAAATATGATGACAATAAGTTATTTTTGATATGATTGTCTTCGGTTTTCAACTTGAGGTTATCAGTGTTAAAACATAAAATTGTTTTGCTATATCATTTTGTGTTTCAACGCTTTTTAACTTCATTATCCTTTTGAATTCCAACTGTTTTGAATCGAACACCATTTATGGTTTTTTTCAGTGACCGTCATTATATATCTTAATAACAATCCTTTTTTCTCTAAAGATAATTTACCACTTAGCCGATGCCGCCACTAGAGATCCTTTCATCTCTGATGACATCAACAAAACAGTCAGCACTCCTGTCATTGATACTGTCCAATGTGAAATAATATGTTCCTAATATTACCAACTTTTGCAAGACTAACAATGTTTTACACTAAAATTGGGATGATTTTAGTCAAATATAGCACAATTATTTTTAAATTATACTTGATGACGTTCTTCTTTCGCTTTGGGAAAATGCCATGTTATATTTCCAATAAAAGATAAGCTGTACGTGATCGACGACACAACAGAAATTACAACTGCAGCTTAAATTTGAACAACGTCGGAAATAAAAATGGGCATTAGGTGTTGTTCTATGGAAACCTAAAAAGAGTAAAACAAGTCATGTGTTTATTTGTTTATCGTGAAAAGGTTAATTTGTATATAAACGTTTGGATGGATGCCTTTTGAACGCATATATTAAGTCAGCTTTGAAGAACAAAAGTTCTAAAATCAAAATAATTCTTATCATGCCCTATGCAAATTTTAACATTGATAGGCATCATATATGTCTACATTTTACTGTACACAAGGCTTACGCTTAGTGTAAAGATATCAACAAATATAATGCCTACACATTGTTAAAATTATCATATCATGACACGAAAGAACGATTTCTTACTTAATTTGACCTCCCGACTGCTTTTATTCGAAATGATATTCATCGGTTTGCCATGTCTTTTTATTTTCAAACGTAACAATGACGTAAATCTTAAAAATATAAAGTGTACACGGTTCTAGAATAGATAACAATGATAATGTGTCTCTTATAAATAGCAAACTTATAAATCTAAAAATAATTAAGGGGAGTTTAAAAAACAACTGTTAATAATTGTAATTCCAAATTTGCTTTCTATTTTCAGATCACATCGACGAATCAGGTAAGAAATATATGCATAGACCTTTTACGTCACGAAGGCCAAGTGGTCTATGTAGTTCTACTACTGTAATCACTAGCCAGTCAACACTGAGTTTGTCAGTTTTCTAAGGTCGGTAGTTTTCTCCGGGGACTTCCTCCACCAAAAAACACTAACCGCCATACAATAGCCCAAAAGTGGTACTTAAAAGTGTCATTAAAACACCAACAATCAATCAATTTATGTGATGACGGGTAATTCATGCAGAATAATATTGGTCTGGGAGTCTGGGAGTCTGGGAGTTGGAGTTAATTCAATTTCTGTGATCAAGCAATTATGAATGCGTATTTATGTTAAAAATAACCTAACGACATGGCAAAAAATGAACGAAAAAAGACCACAGGAAAAACAGCATTTTACAAAATATACCGTAAAAAACTAAAGTTTTAGCAACAGGAACGCCATGAAGCATGATTGTCGCAGGTTTCCCAGCCACATAAGCTCATCCTGCTGCATATTTGGCACCCGACATGTTGCTGATGTAAGTGCAAACTCGATGTTAAGTCTAATTCAGTAGATCACATTCAGGATAATCGGATGGGAATTTTGTTGACGACACTTGAAGTATTTCCGTCATCATTTAGACAAAAATTCTATAAAAGTCAACCAACTCATTGGTGCCGATTTCTATTTCTACTTCTATGGGAGAAGACTATATAAGTTTGATTAACTTTTGTATCATCCCTTTTGCACATTTAAGGTGGTACCTAACACTTTAACTAAAATTAATTTGGTTCGTTTAATTTTCTTAAAATTATGACAAAGTATTTACTTTGACCCTTTGACAAAAATATAAAAATTTCAAAAATTTGAACCAACCGTTTAATTAGAAAAATTACACTGGTTATATAGCAGTTTGACAAATACTTATTTTGATCATTGAGAAGCTTAATATTCCCTTATGAACACAACGTCATTAAAACGTTCTGCTGATTTTACAGAGTTATCTCCCTGTAGTGTTAGGTACCACCTTAAGCAAATAAAATATGTTTAAACTATTTCTATTTCACCACTTGGTCTTGTGAAATTGAAAATCTTCGTTGAACAGTATACAAGAAGCATAAAGAAGCCTGTTATTACTTAAAAAACTTCTATTTTATATTTTAAAGGACTCGCTGGTGGAAGTATAGCTGGAATAGTGATTGGTGTCTTGGTACCTGTTATCATTGGTATAATCATTATTGTATTACTTGTTTTACGGAATCAAAATCCAAAAAACGATCATGTTCAACTAAATGAAAATAATGAATAGAAATGATAAAATGAAATGCAAAAAGAAAAGAAATTCATCAAATGCGTACATTTAACGATAGCAAATTATTGAAGCCTGGAGAAAAACTTTAGTTTGCTTATATATTTAGGTTTACTTATGATTTGAATTTAAACTGTAAATGCTTGAAAGATTGTATGGATTTGAGATGTATTTTTTGTGAAATACACATCCACGTTCAAATTTTCTATATAGAGGTTAACTCCTAACTTTCCTACAGCCTGTCGATGCTTTTATTTTTGGCATAATGATTGCAAACGTCATGTCTTCTTTGACTGTCAAGGACGTTAAAATAATAAATCCCAGGCATTTTTATAGATGATTTTAGTCTCTGGTGCATGATTTTTTTATTATCAATTGATTTTGGCTATTT
>CM034352.1:77036508-77050711 GCA_019925275.1 Mytilus edulis | reverse complement strand
TCTCATAGTAGTACTGACAACTTGTTGAAAAAGTCTACCCCCAAATTCAACATAAATGGTCAATACGAAATTAGGGCATACTGATAATGCTTCTCTATATAGCATGTTTTACTATTTGTTCACTATAGCGTATGTTACCATATTTATATTGAAAAGCATTGTCGATTATTTCTTTTAAACGATTTTCAATTTCACATGAACCAGTATATAAACAGGACAAACTATCGATAAATATTATTTATTTCCGCAAAAGAGGCATGGTTTGTAGAGAGCAAAATAAAAAAATATTCTAAACGGAAAGTTCATAAGCAAATGTCAAATATAAAAGTTCAAATACATCACACGAATGGATAACAACTGTCATATTCCTGAATTGGTACAGGCTTTTTTTATGTTATACATGGTGGATTATACCTGTTATATAGCTAGTTAATCCTCTCACATTTATGACAGTCACATAAATTTACACTATATTGACAACGATGAGTACAAATCAAACTGACATACTAGGTAAAAATGTCAAAATGGGGATAAAGCAGTCAACATTGTGTTATAATCGTAATCACAATGAAAACAAACAAATGTGTCAACAATGAAAAACAATGAGGCATATGAACGAAGAACAGTGGCAAAATACGAGAGACAAGATTACAAACTTTGTATATCTTGATGTGTAGTCTATCAGATTTTAGGCGATGCACAATTCTATTCTGCCCATGAAAATGACGAAGTTTTAAGTTGTACACACATAAAGATAACAAAGATTGACTTCGTAAACAATCAGTTTTTAAGGATATTGTAAACATTAAATGTCCATCACCCGCTTCTATTTTTATATTTTATGCTGCAAAGCATACGAGTTTAGTTTGTAATAGGCTATTTTAAAAATTGACAGTATATTAAGCACACATACCACTAAGTATACACTACAAACCATTAAAAGTCTGAAATGGCCTATATCTGTACTCGACTGTACTGATTTTTACTCGACCAGTCTGAATTCGTCTGAGATTTACTTGATAATACTCCACTGTAGTCTGAACCATACTTAACAGTCTGAATGTGTACTTGACCCGTACTTAACCGTTTTATACGAGTCTGAACTGTACTCGACCTAGTCTGAACCGTACTCGACCTAGTCTGAACCGTACTCGACCTAGTCTGAACCATACTCGACCAAGTCTTAACCAAACTAGACCTATTCTTTGTATCTATCAACTGAAATTGATCAATTTCGGATTTTTTTTTAATAAAAATGAAAGGAGTAGGTCCGGTAAGGACCGATTTTGGCCTCAAATTTCAGGTTCATCTAACGAAAGATTTTGACCACTTTTTAAACACTTAAGTGTCTATTTTTTTTTATTCAATTAGTTAATGTGAAAGATTTTAACTGATTTAGTCATTAAAAACGACCCGATTCAAGCTCAAATATGAAAAATCTACCAAATATGCCGAAAAATGTCACTTTTCAGATGGTTTTTGTCAAAAATGGAAGTGGCCGCATCCGTGTTCATCCTCACCCTTTATATATGTTATGTATTATCACCAAATACAACTTACATTTCAATATTAAGGATGAACACGAATGCGGCCACTTTCGTTTTACACGGAAACCGTCTAAAATTTAACGAAAATGCTAGAATTGTGAAGATTTCAGTAATTTAGCATGACTTAATGGTGCTAGTACCCGATATATGTGCATTGTATTGTCAAAAACAGCCTGTATCTATGTAGCAGAAGCATTCTACTGTTAAAAAAATAACTTGTAGTTTACATTTAAACATTTTGTAAAACTGCTATATTTTGGGGCCAAAAAGGGGTCTTACTGAACCTACTCCTTTGAACAACAACTTGAATTTAAAATGTATTCGATATAGTATTGAAATTAAAATTTCACAATAATCAATCATAATATAACTTTAAGTCAATATTAATAAACACTTACATCATAATATAGATCAACTTTAAAATATAAATAAAACAAGCTGATCAAATAATCTTAAAAAAAAAAGAATTGTGACTAATATATTCCATATTATTCATAAAATATTTCGGAAGTATTTTATTGTAACTGGACTATTTTTACCATTAATTTAAGCTTAGTATAGATTTATGGTGTCAGTTGAGTTCAGGTAATACAAAAATGTAATGCAGTGAATGTTTTTTTTATTAAGATATATATAAAATAGTATATAAAACAACTTAATAAATTTTAAAAAAAATGAGAGCTTAATTGTTTTGTTTTATATAATCATTATAATAGAATTTCCATAGCAATCCTTGACAGTAAAAAAAATTAAATTAATTTAAGTATTTTTTTTTTTGTCAAATTAACATGGCATACATAAAGCACTTTAATATGTTCATATTACCGCAGTACATGTGTGTTTTACAGGTAAAAAGAAAGCCCTATTTTCTTAAATTCGTGTATTACTTATCTAGTACATACATGTATATTCGAAAGGCCTTGTTATTTAATTTAAACAGGATATTGCAATTTTGAATCAATATTATTTAGAATTTAATACCTCTGACCAGGTGTGATCTTATTTATGAGTTTGCCCCCAAGCAGAGGTTATACTTTATATTTCACCACTAATAAGAAAAACAATTTTATTTATTTTTTTAATTTTATCCCTTTTTTATATTAGTTATATATAATATATTTTTTTTTATCCTAAATATAATCAGAGATATATTTCTTTTATAAGGTTAAAATCTTTTATAAAATTTGTTGGCTGTTGAAAAGAAATTTATTTTAATAGTGAAAAAAGAAGAGTTTTTTTTCGGTCTAGTATGGTTCAGACTGGTCGAGTATTGTTCAGACCTTTGGTTAAGTATGGTTTAGAATGGAAAATAGGTGGAGTACATGTCGAGAATGGGTTAAGACTGTTTCAGACTGGTCGAGTAATAGTTCAGACTATTTTCATTTGCAAAGATAAGGGTCAAGTACGATTCAGTACAGTCAAGTATGGTTCAGACTGGGGTCGAGTAATGTCAAGTAAAATTCAGACCAATTCAGACTGGTCGAGTAAAAATCAGTACAGTTGAGTACAGATATAGGCCATTTCAGACTTTAATGGTTTGTAGTGATAATAATTACAATATGATTTAGGCTAATTTATCTCTCAAAATGCGGGTGTTTAAATCAATCGAATACACAAATGCAAATATTATGTTCACACAAGTCTAAAACAAATTAAGTCTAGATAGTAATTCAACTTCAAGCGAAGTTTTAAATATTTTTGTCATTATATACGTCAAGTTATCTTTGCAATAACAAGAATTTTTGTAAAGTGTCTGTATATCTAAGGATATAAAGATTCCATGGATGCATTTACTTTGAATTTGCCTATTTGTATAAAGATGATTTTATATTATATTAGGCTAAAAGTCATATGAAACCTCAAATTAAAAAAAATATGCATATGTTTTTTTATAACTAATTGGATAGTTTTCATTATATAACTTATGTACATATAGTTTTTTCTGAAAAAAAATCTTTAATTTGTCCACATTTAAAAGAAGTTTACTTTTTCTAATCCTAATCACTACAAATCAGGCAAATGTATCAATTTAGACAAACAAAAATGCATGAAAACAAATTACATTAGCAAAAACGAAAGACAAGAATACAAAAATTTACAATCGGTCAATAACACATTGATGGGATGTGTAAGAAACGAGTCACGTGAAATAGATATTTTCAAAAATATACTAAACTATAAATTTACAAAGTAAATAATTTACAAAGACTAGACAAATAAAAGTATAACACATTATCAAGATTGACATTTCCCTGGTTCTTCAACTTTCTGCTTAGACACTGATGACATTTTGCAAAGTCTGAGTAGTGTCGAATGTTTTTTTTTAATTTCTTGTTCTGGATGTTATATTAATAGAACCCAATCAGAAAAGTTTGGATTGTATATGGAAACAACATAATCAATATATTTGAATGTTAAGTAAAGATAAATTGTCTGACTTCTTTGGTCTTTTTTTTTCAAGAAGGTCTGAAGGAACTCCAAATCATATGAATTAAGGAGAGGTCGGCAAGAAGAAGTGACATTCGTTCCAATAGGAATGCCGTCCTTGTTTTGAAAAACTCTACCTCCAAATTCAACAAAATATGTTGTAAATAAGAAATTTCAACTTATTAATCACCTGCTTGACTGTCTAACACATTTAACTTTTTGTTCACTGTTAACAAAGTATTCAAAAATAATAAATATATAGCGTATGCTACTATTTGTATAATGAAAAAAAAAAATAAAAAAAATACCGAACGCTCAGGAAAATTAAAAAAACAGTGGATTTAACTTGGTTTTATAGCTAACTAAACCTCTCAACTGTATGGCAATCGCATGAAATTCCATTATATGGACAACGATGTGTGAACAAAACAAACATACATTATAGGTTAAAATGTCAAAATTTGGGTTTTCAGTCAATACTGTGCTATAACCTAAATCACTATGAAAACAAATAAATATGCAACAAAAAAAATTTTAAAACGATTTTTCAATTTTACATGGGAAATTGTGGTATACAAGTTCTTATAGAACTAATTTCAGAGAAGGATCGAGATATTAAATTATCGAGAAATTCTTTAGAGTTTTTTTTAGAATCCACATATGGTTTATTCCACTTTGCGAGTAAATAGCTTCGCAATATTTCTGAAGACCCTCTTTTATTGCAGACAGGATCTTTGTCAATATATCTGACGATTCTTAAGTCGATAATGTAGATAAGCCGGCAATGTACTGTTGTTTGTACGGAATTTTGTGACACTTAGATATCCAATGCAAAGAGATAAGTCCTCCGATTTGCTGTTATTTGTAATGTTTATTATGATTCGCCTAATCTCATTTTTGACAAATTATGTTTTTGTATGTAGGATTACCTGAGTGATCAGTTATTTCTTTTTTTTTACAAGACACTCGTAGTAGTATGATTTACATACAAAGACAATATTATACTTATTGTCTAGAGATGATAGATATTCACCATCCTCTTTGTCTCTGAAGAGGGAATTTGGTCGATCATTTACAGATTTTTTTTTAGCTTAAGCATACAATACAAAGGTAGCCAAAAATTTTGTTTATAGAAATAAAAATCATTTTAACACATAGTTTACTACTGAAAGAATTTAAGAAACTTCAATTCCAGTGTTTACTCCACCTTTGTGTCATTCAATTATTCATAAAGAGCAGAAACATAACATTGGACTAAAAGAATACTTTATTTCTTCATAATTGCAACATAAACAATATATGCGGATGGAAACATTAATAGTAATTCAATTTACCCATGTACCCGACATTTCCCACTCTTTGAATATAAACTCAGCAGCAGCATTATACATCAAAAGCAGAAAGAGGACGAGTATTCGGATCGAAATGCCTAACCTTAAACAAATTAAGAGGTGAACCAGGTGGAATATCTTTTAATACCTCTTGCTTAACTTTCCTCAACGCCATCACAGTTGTTGTTATATCTGACCAACCTGACGCAATATCATCTGCTGTTGCATCTTGAGCCACTGAGGTCACCGCCTCTTGAGAGATACATATATCTCTTGTTGCGTCGCAGTATAGGTCTGGACTATTGGAACACTGGTTTTGACATGATGGCGCTGGATCATATTCTCTAAGACGGGCATATCTATTACTGAAACCTTCCTGATTAGTAATAGGCGGATTTGGTCGATATCTGTAATTGCTAAAATTCATTTGATCATTTGGACCATGATTTTCATAACCTAATGGATAATCTGCAGGGGCATTTTGTAATCGCTGCCTAAATAGCTCCCAGATTTTGTCAACAAATGCATGATGACACCAGAATATTGGGTCAAATGAAGCACTGATCCCTGTTTCCATGATTCCGCCTACCCATCGATGTACTATGTCATGGTAACATTCCCAGCAATACCTGACTTGATCCTGATTTACAATCTGACTATGACTTGTTCTGGAAAGAACGGCAGCTATGGCATTTTTAGAAATTAAGCCTCCTCGTCCATTAATAGCACGAGTAATAGTTCTTCCAGGTAAGTTTGCAAAGAAACCTCCGGTAATCGTATCTATCACTGGAGTCCCAAAATATTTGTTTGAAAATATAATTGTTTTTGATTGTCTATTTCCCATGGCAAAATCCAGCGAGGAGTCCCAATACGGAGCTGTAACTCCTCGTCCAAAAACAGCTTGTAATGCAGCCTCAAACCTGTTAAAGATTAAGGGGAATTGAAATTTATTCCTAAAATCTAAAAATAACTATACTAACATAAATGTGAATAAAATTCACACATGTATTAATTACTAGTAGGGAATTAATAAATTATTCCTAAAATTTCATAATAACTGTATTGACATAAATGTGAATACAATGCACACATGTATTAATTACTAGTAATCGAAATAACAAAATTATTAACTAAGAGGCAACATTATTTAAATAAAGGCAACAGTAGTATTCCGCTGTTCAAACTCATAAATCCATGGACAAAAAACAAAATCGGGGTAACAAACTAAAACTGAGGGAAACGCATAAATATAAGAGGAGAACAACGACACAACACTACAATGTAACACAAACAGAAACGGACCAAGCATCAGACAAAATCCCACGAGAATAACAAATATAACATCAAAACCAAATACAAGAATTTGGGATAGACAAGTACCTTGACGCGTCTTATCGCAATGTCAATTTACACTCAAAAATAATAGAAAACAAACGACGCAACGTTAAATTGTAACACACACAGAAACGAACTATAATATAACAATGGCCATATTCCTGACTTGGTACAGGATATTTTTAAAGGAAAAAATGGTGGGTTGAACCTGGTTTTGTGGCATGCCAAACCTCGCACTTTAATGGCAATGTTAAATATAACATTGAAATGACAACATAATATTACAGGACTACAATACAAATAAATAGGTGAACGTATTAGACAAAGAAACACATGATTAATGAATAACAAAAAGCATCAGGTTTAAAATTCAATACGCCAAAAACGAGCCTTGTCCACACAAGACTCACCAGTGACGCCCAGATATAAAAGATCGAAAGCGAAAAAAAGTACAAAGTTGTACAGCACTGAAGATCAAAAGTTGAAAAGGTTGTGTTAAATACGGCTATGTGTTTATGCTTGGGATAAGAACATCCTTATTATTTAGAACAATTAATGCTATTGCAAACAGTAAATTTTATCAAATGAATATAACAGATATACACAATGAAACTGAAGTATTAACTCATTACATAAAACAAACATGAATACATAATGCAAAAAGACCAACACAGAATAGACACACTCGACTCAGTCCAGGCCTCAACGCAGTAAATTATGAAAATGACGTCACAGACGATGGTGAAAAGGCATTAAAAATTACGTCACATTTGAATATATGAAATATAACATATGTTCAAATCTCACCATCCAGTTATATACAAGCTAAACATTCTTTAGAGAATCAAATGACTTCCGAGTGCGCCGACAGAGTCAACTTGTTTTGATATACATGTCAATCTTCACTCAGTTAAAATGTTACTACTGTGAATTAATTTATTTTCGTGGGTACAAATGTTCGTGAGTTGAGGCAAACTTGCATGTTCGTGGATATTTGATTTCGTGCTTTTGCCAAAATCTGCATACTAGTATTACCTTATAGAAAATTTCTTATTCGATGAAGCCTTAATTTCGTGGTTCGCCAGTACCAACGATACCAACGAAAATTAGTATCCAACGAATAATAATGAATCCACAGTATTAAGAGTTGGACACAATCAATATTATAGATCGGGCGATTATCCTGGCATCTGAGATTACAAAAACATGTAAAAGAGGGTCGAAAGATACCAGAGGGACAGTCAAACTCATAAATCGAAAATAAAGTGACAACACCATGGCTAAAAATGAAAAAGACAAACAGACAAACAATTGTACACATGACACAACATAGAAACACTGAAGAATAAGCAACGAACCCCACCAAAAACTAGGGTTGATCTCAGGTGCTCCGGAAGGGTAAGCAGATCCTGCTCCACATGTGGATCCCGTCGTGTTGCTCATGTTATAACAAATCTGGTAAATAGTCTAATTCGGTAGTTCACATTCGAGAAAGGGAAGGGGATTGTAACTAGTGAAGGCATCGTATAGTTCAAAAAAGTCGTAGTGGTGACCGTAAAACTACTGTAATGTCGATTTCATCTTGTGTTAGGAGCACACCTTTGTTAAATCATACTGTGAGCACATACACGACCGTAACCAATTAAGATTTGGTATCACCAAACGGTACAACTGTTTGACTTAACATTTATAAAGAAGGATGTGTAAAGTAAAAACAATAATCTTGAGTTAGTTATCTTGAAATGGTAACTATCACAAATTATCTCTGAATTGTTTTTGCTATTTTACGTCCCTTCGGTTCATTTAGCTATTTAAGTCTTTATATTTCAAGGCTTTTTCTTTTGGTAAATGGTCCCTGGCATTAACTACTCGGAAAAATTCTTTGGACGCCCTATATCTTTAACGGCTTATTTTTATTTACGTTTACTTACAATAAAAGGTATATTCTATGCCAAGATAGAAAACCAGGTCCATCGTGTTCAGAGTTACTCCCTGTATGAATGCTTGCAAGGATGTCATAGGTATTCAAATCAGAACGAACTCCCTAAAATATTGAATAAAATAAACGGTTATTGCTTTATTTGATCAAAACTCAATTTGCTTTAATTAGCAGTGTTGAGTGTCCTAATATAACCCCTTGTAGAATGAAGTAACTCTTTACCGGTAAAATGTTTTCTTCTATCTGATGTTTAAAGAGTGAATTGATCGTCTCAAGGATGTTTTTCTGTGAACTGTGAATTTTGGAATTTTTATCAGATTTTCGTAAGTTTTTTTCCGTATAATACAATGTAAAATATTTTGACCCATAACACCCGTTTATCTTTTCATACAATATTTAATAGCGGATAAACATTATAAAAGGTCATTTTCCAAAATTTAATCAAATTCTTAAATTTTATTCTTTTTATTTGAGACCCTAATAATGCCAGTGTAAATATACGGTAAAAGTCCGAGTCTGTCTTTTCTCGCCATATTTTTAAAATAAAATATATCAAAAAGGAGATCCATGACCTATTATTTTTGTTAAGCTTATTTTTTTTCTTAACTAATGCTCTTCCAACGAACGTCAAGTATCAATTTTAAATTCTTGATTCTTTGAATTTCACCTAGTACATCCTTAAGTTCAAGATAATTGACCTTCATCTACATTCAATAAATTGTTCATTAGATGAAAAACATTTATTTTGTTTGTGACATATTGAAGTGGAGCAAGATCTGCATTCCCTCCCGGAGCACCTGAGGGCACCCCCTCCCCAGTTTTTAGTGGGGTTGCTTATTCTTTAGCTTTCTATGTTGTGTCTTCTGTACTATTATTTGTCTGTTTGACTTATTTTCCATCTATGAGTTTGACGGTCCTTCTGGTATCTTTCGTCCCTCTTTTTGAAGCTTTATGGTATATTGCTAATTTTTACTTTTTGAATTGTTTATCATTATCATTGCAACATTTAATACACCTGTAAAATATTCAATGAACCAATTTCAGACTTCATTTCAGTTAACCTTCAGAAAAATCATTTCATGAAAATGTGTTCTCTATTTTATTTCGATCTTCTTACATTCTAATGAAAACTAAAACAAAACCGCATTCTATTTAATACAATTATATTTTCCTCATCTTTCTTTTACTTTTTACTTCATTTTGATATTAACACAAACTATGTAAATCTATCTTACATTTGAAACGATCCCAAAGCTAACAACATCATCATATTATAAATGTGTATTTATTATAAGGACTTAAAAATAGATATTTAAAAACATATTCGACTTTGGTATATTTTGCCCCTCGAGGGTTTATAGAAAAGACGAAACTTTAAAGCTTTGTAAACGTATGTAAAATGCATTTACCGTATAAATCATAAAAATCTAAAAGATAGTGTAAAAAAAGTTGTTGAAATTTAGGAATTTGAAGTAAAATTTCATGAAACTATGGAGGATGTTTGGTCTTGCGCTGTAATCAAATTATTACTACAATAGTACTTACATAATGGTTCTTTAACCTCCGTACAGCTAGTGCGTAACGTAAGAAATTGGTTTCGTATGGAGCTGCTCTGACTTCCCGCCTGATTGGTACACCAACCGCCTGTCTTTTGTGGCGGGAATTAGCAGCTGTATCAGCTTCACTGTTGATCTTTCTCCATAATGCCGATAAGAAATTAGAGGAACTTGTATCATTCAGTGTCTCTACTGCCGGTTTTTAGAAATTGTTTGAAACATATTATATTAATCCCCCTCTCAAAACAGTCAGTTTTGTAATATGTGCCATTTGTTTGATTGTTCAAAATATCTGCTTCTACATTTTGAAGAAAACTCGCTATGAACAAAGACAATAACAGACTGATCTGCAAAACAAAATCTAGCAATGCTTTAAAATATTATGACGGTCTTCTGAAGACAGAAAATAACTACAACAAATTAATAAAGATGGGATCTCATCTTCATGCATGTTTATAATTTAAATGCATTTTTATTTTAATAATCTTTTCTATCAATTAACTTTTAGAAAAATCGATCAAGAAACAATAATGCAATGTACGTATACATAATAGCATATTGGTTACTTATAATAAGCCATACTATTTAAATAAATGATATGTTTGGTATTTGTCAAGTGTTTGGTATTTGTCAAGTGTTTGGTATTTGTCAATTGTTTGGTATTTTTTAATTCTTTGGTATCTGTCAATTGTTTGGTATCTGTCAATTGTTTGGTATCTGTCAAGTGTATTGTATCTGTCAATTGTTTGGTATTTGTCAATTGTTTGGTATTTTTCAATTGTTTGGTATCTGTCAAGTGTATTGTATCTGTCAATTGTTTGGTATCTGTCAATTGTTTGGTATCTGTCAATTGTTTGATTGTTGTATGTCTATATTTTTTCTTTCTTTCATAATATGATTTAAGTCAGGCCAATGGATTTCTTGTTTGGATTGTTTTACCTTTCATCATTTAGGTCTTTTTGTAGCTCACTTTACGGTATTGGTTGTAGTCATTGTTGGAGGCCGTAAAATGAACTATACTTGCTTATACATATATAAGTAGATCAGTTGATATTTGGTGTTCAATTGTTTCAAAAGCAAGTAAAGTATTTGCGAGTTTTTGATATTGACATTTATAACTGGAAGTAAGTGAGTGAGAAATAAGGTAAACATGGAACAGAAGAAGACGTTTAAAAGGTTAGAAATTTAAAATTCAGAGAGGGAAGTTTAAATTTGATTTTAAAATTGAAACTTTAAATTTGACATTTGTCAATCAGAATTAAAAGTTTTAATTGGATATTCAGAATGAAATTTTAATTTGAAATTTCAAAATTATAAATTCAAAATTTGAAGTTGAAATCCGAAAAGAGAAATAAAACACCATATCAATTTAAAAGTTTCTTTTGTCTGAACAAAACCAGTAAACTATATCAAGTTTTATAATTTATAAAATCGTTTTGAAGATACTGAAATATATAGATATAAAAGTATAAATAGTAGAGGCCAATATCCGATAGACAACTTTCGAATTCGTGCACTTCCCCGTACATTTTCGTTGTGACTATGCGTATGGTATTAAGTCACAGTAAGAACCGATTGTTCAATGACGTCAATCACACAAATCGAGAACCGGTATTGGTCTTAATGTCGATGAACTTGGTAGTTTGCCATGTGATTAGGGACTTTCCGATTGAATTTTTTGTTCGGTATTTTTGTGATTTTACTTTTTTTTTTGGTAAGCCTTAGTAATTAGTTTTTAAAGAAAAAGGATGTGGTATGATTGCCAATGAGACAAATCACCACAAGAGTACAAAAAAGTAAAATCACAAAAATACTGAACTCAGAGGAAAATCAATTTGGAAAGTCCATAATCACATAGCAAAATCAAAAAACAAAACGCATCAAAACGAATGGACAAGAACTGTCATATTCCTGACTTGGTACAGGCATTTTCAAATGTAGAAAATGGTGGATTGAACCTGGTTTTATAGCTAGCTAAACCTCTCACTTGTATGACAGTCGCATCAAATTCCATTATATAGTCACCGATGCGTGAACAAAACAAACAGACATAATAGGTAAAAATGTCAAAAATAGGGGTGACAAATGACACAGAAATTAACAGCTATAGATCACCATGCGGCTTTCAAAAATGAACAAAGCCCATACCGCATAGTCAGCTATAAAAAAGGCCCCGAAATGACAAAGTAAATCAATTCTAACGAGAAAACTAACGGCCTTATTTATGTATGTTTTCTTATTTTAGCCTCTGAAAGAAACTTTACTATTTTGTTTAGTTTGTAATTCAATGAAATTAACAAATACTGTTTGCTAAACATGATTAAAGTAAACACAGTTGCTGAAAAAGCAAAGTATAACTATTGTGAGATGGTCCTTATTGAATACCACATCGCTTGATATGAACATATACAGTAGCTTGTAATCGACTTACAGGCAGCGTTAAGATATTTAAAAAAAAACAACACCTACCGAGGATTTGTCGACATGCATCCTCCAACCGATTCAAGTGAAAATCCTAAATGAATGACTTTTAAGAGTAAATGTTTTGTTGAACTAAGTACATTATTATGATTAAATCAACATTCAATATGTTAATCAAATGACGGATTGTTACATTTTACAATCAATTTAGTTTTGATTTACTAGGTGAATACCCTCTAGAATGCACAATTAGAAAAACCACATGCATTTGAGGAAATAATATGTTCGTTGTTGAAATTTCATATCCAAGCATGAATTGGTTAAAACCATGTAATTACTCTCCCCCTTTTTAAAATACAAATGAAACAAAAGAGTACATACAATTTAAAAAAAAAACTACTTTTTTATTACTGGCTAAACAAATATAATAATGAAAAACAAAGAGTCAATGACATGATGATGATGATGACGAGAAGGAGGAGGAGGCGGAGGAGGAGGAGGATTATAGTATACTGAAATTGGTGATCTCGATGGCAATGGCCAATTTGTCTTAGTAGTCTATTGCATCAATTGGAATAAGATTCTTTCACTTGGCAATTGCGATTTGTTCTATTTCGATCTTTACTGATTAGGATAACCGACGGTGTCTCTGAATATGCTGGCCTCCTTCACAGTAAAGACTGGGCAACACGGTATTGCCAAGAGCGCTGACAATGAAGTTAGTATTTAGGAGATGTTAGTGTACAACATACCAACATTGTTTTCTTTCGTACAAAGTGTTTTTAGGTTTTTTTTTCTGTGCTTCGATCTGATCTTCCGAATAAAACGCTTCTCCACTGATTTTTATAGTTTTTTCATATGTTGAACAGAAACAGCACTGTCCAAGGTTTGGAAAGGGTTGAGTTCTCACAAACAAGTTTTTACCAGCTACAATCTTTATGTACCTATCCCAAGTCAGAAACTTATTGTTCGGTAGTTTATCTTCTTGTTATATTAATTGAAAACAACACGTTTAATAATTTCCTGCGTCCGAAACGCGTTTCTGGATTTACCTTCATCAGGAACGCTCAAAGCCAAACATTTGAAATCCGAAGACGTATAAGTACCGGAACCGTTAAAGAGCTATATGTCAAAAATACCTAAACTAAATAACCAAATTCATCTAAAGCCAACTTTGCCTGAGGGAGTTGAAACCTTAGTGTCTTAATTATTTCGAAATTTATAACTTATGTTGTTATTTTTGTCGTTTTAATTGATTCACATTATTCATGTTTGTGCCTTCTAAGCTCACTTTTATAACTAACTTTATAGTATGTGTTTTTTCTCATTGTTGAAGTCTTTATCTATGTTTCTACCATGTGAAACCCTTAAATAAATAACGAACAATCGTCTTCATAATATACTCCGCATTAATACCTACAATATGTTTTTCATTTTTTATTTTCATAGTTAGAAAGGACAAGTCACCCTTATTAGAAACATGTACACATTTTGTACTTAAGAGTAAGACAAGATAAACAAGACGCATCATCAACTGTAACTTTGTTACTGCATCACATTCGCATTCTGACAAGAAATGTAAATTCAGTGAAATTCGAGGACAATATATATGAAAGCCCTTAATATAATACTAATATTTTAAGATCT
>CM034352.1:77014170-77036408 GCA_019925275.1 Mytilus edulis | reverse complement strand
AAAAAGATGAAAATCTCTGGAACATATTGACATATACTCGACTGTTAACATATTTGAACTGCTTAAATATTTAAATGGCGTCAATAGACACATTGGAAAAGTCGCAAATTTTTAACCTACGATGTTCTATTTCCGTTGTTAAATAGACAGATTTGCCATCCATACAAATCTGACACTTAAATCCACAATGCCATCTGAAAAAAAAACTAATGTTTAAAATTGAGGGTAATCTTCCCTATAAAAGAAATAGTATAACTAATTATTTTAAGCCATTGATGTCCCCCTAAAAGACACAGTACTTATAGTTTACATTCATAAACATGACAGGAACTATATTTATAGACAACCGAAATACGAGCGACAAAACAAGTCATTCTTTTTTCATTTTTTAAATAAGACCATTTCTTCTTTTTTGTATAAGGTCCTTTTATCTTCTCTTCATCTTTTATCAGATACGAAATAACACCTTGAACTGCATGTTTGAAAATTGACAATGTCCATCAAAAACAAGTGTGGTGTAAACGTCAATGAGCCGCAACCTAGCAAAAAATATAACCAAAAGACATGTGCAAGTTTGACGTTAAAAAGAGATGTGAGTTTCCCTCAATAAAACAGCATCCCAGCGACAAAATATATGTATGAATGAACTATTCACTTGACTCATGCTACAAATATCTTGTTTTCTCTCTCAATTTTTTGGTATTTTCCAATAATAAAAATTACTGTTCGCATGCAATAGTTAATACTGATGAAAAGTGGCATTAAACACTTCAAATCGATAAATCCATCATTGTTTATTTCAGACGTGTTCTACACCGATCATTGGTTTGGTAAACAAGAATCTATTAACTGGAATTGTTATTTCACTAGAGCAATGTTTTGCAGCACATACTTGTTACTATATCTTTTGCATTATGACTGTAATATTTGCCGCTGGTCATGAAGCAGTTTCATGGAAATAAATGATTTCTTGTATATTTGTAACAAAGATACTTTTAAATCCGGAGTATGATGAACACGTCAATCAACTTTATGGAAAGAAAAAAAAAACGATATGAAAAAATAGTATAAAGAGTTGGAAGAATAAAACAATATAGGTAGGACCTGTTTTTTAGGTCTTTGTGTCCATCACAAATAATGTGTGGTGACCTTTTGTTTGTAAGTCTATACTATGTTAAACTTTTTTTAAGTTAAAGTAAACTTGTCATACAACTTCAGGTCGACACCATTATATCTAGAATTTTTATTTTCAAAATGACAGGGTATTTTATATGTCAAAGAATTTCCAAAATTCTGTGAATGAATCGCGCAATCTCTGTTTCAATGCATCATTCTGTGGTTAAGAAGACATGTCGTCGTGTAGCACAACTGTTTTACACTAACTGTTTCTGTAAAGTTAATATGGGCAAAATTGACCAAAACTAGCATTAGAGTTAAGTCCCTGCTAAACTGAAGTCTTCATGTTTCAGCTCTGGAGTTCCCAGTGAAGACATTTTTTGGCTTCATACATTGAGGTATACAGTTACTGAATGATGAAAAAGATGAAAATCTCTGGAACATATTGACATATACTCGACTGTTAACATATTTGAACTGCTTAAATATTTAAATGGCGTCAATAGACACATTGGAAAAGTCGCAAATTTTTAACCTACGATGTTCTATTTCCGTTGTTAAATAGACAGATTTGCCATCCATACAAATCTGACACTTAAATCCACAATGCCATCTGAAAAAAAAAACTAATGTTTAAAATTGAGGGTAATCTTCCCTATAAAAGAAATAGTATAACTAATTATTTTAAGCCATTGATGTCCCCCTAAAAGACACAGTACTTATAGTTTACATTCATAAACATGACAGGAACTATATTTATAGACAACCGAAATACGAGCGACAAAACAAGTCATTCTTTTTTCATTTTTTAAATAAGACCATTTCTTCTTTTTTGTATAAGGTCCTTTTATCTTCTCTTCATCTTTTATCAGATACGAAATAACACCTTGAACTGCATGTTTGAAAATTGACAATGTCCATCAAAAACAAGTGTGGTGTAAACGTCAATGAGCCGCAACCTAGCAAAAAATATAACCAAAAGACATGTGCAAGTTTGACGCTTAAAAAGAGATGTGAGTTTCCCTCAATAAAACAGCATCCCAGCGACAAAATATATGTATGAATGAACTATTCACTTGACTCATGCTACAAATATTTGTTTTCTCTCTCAATTTTTTGGTATTTTCCAATAATAAAAATTACTGTTCGCATGCAATAGTTAATACTGATGAAAAGTGGCATTAAACACTTCAAATCGATAAATCCATCATTGTTTATTTCAGACGTGTTCTACACCGATCATTGGTTTGGTAAACAAGAATCTATTAACTGGAATTGTTATTTCACTAGAGCAATGTTTTGCAGCACATACTTGTTACTATATCTTTTGCATTATGACTGTAATATTTGCCGCTGGTCATGAAGCAGTTTCATGGAAATAAATGATTTTTGTATATTTGTAACAAAAGATACTTTTAAATCCGGAGTATGAGAACACGTCAATCAACTTTATGGAAAGAAAAAAAAAACGATATGAAAAAATAGTATAAAGAGTTGGAAGAATAAAACAATATAGGTAGGACCTGTTTTTTAGGTCTTTGTGTCCATCACAATATAATGTGTGGTGACCTTTTGTTTGTAAGTCTATACTATGTTAAACTTTTTTTAAGTTAAAGTAAACTTGTCATTCAACTTCAGGTCGACACCATTATATCTAGAATTTTTATTTTCAAAATGACAGGGTATTTTATATGTCAAAGAATTTCCAAAATTCTGTGAATGAATCGCGCAATCTCTGTTTCAATGCATCATTCTGTGGTTAAGAAGACATGTCGTCGTGTAGCACAACTGTTTTACACTAACTGTTTCTGTAAAGTTAATATGGGCAAAATTGACCAAAACTAGCATTAGAGTAAAGTCCCTGCTAAACTGAAGTCTTCATGTTTCAGCTCTGGAGTTCCCAGTGAAGACATTTTTTTGGCTTCATACATTTGAGGTATACAGTTACTGAATGATGAAAAAGATGAAAATCTCTGGAACATATTGACATATACTCGACTGTTAACATATTTGAACTGCTTAAATATTTAAATGGCGTCAATAGACACATTGGAAAAGTCGCAAATTTTTAACCTACGATGTTCTATTTCCGTTGTTAAATAGACAGATTTGCCATCCATACAAATCTGACACTTAAATCCACAATGCCATCTGAAAAAAAAACTAATGTTTAAAATTGAGGGTAATCTTCCCTATAAAAGAAATAGTATAACTAATTATTTTAAGCCATTGATGTCCCCCTAAAAGACACAGTACTTATAGTTTACATTCATAAACATGACAGGAACTATATTTATAGACAACCGAAATACGAGCGACAAAACAAGTCATTCTTTTTTCATTTTTTAAATAAGACCATTTCTTCTTTTTTGTATAAGGTCCTTTTATCTTCTCTTCATCTTTTATCAGATACGAAATAACACCTTGAACTGCATGTTTGAAAATTGACAATGTCCATCAAAAACAAGTGTGGTGTAAACGTCAATGAGCCGCAACCTACAAAATAATATATTTCCAAAAAAACATGTGCACAGTTTGTGACGCTAAAATAGAGATGTTAGTTTCCTAATAATAACAGCATCAGCGACAAAATGATGATAAAATATGACTCATGCTACAAATATTTGTTTTCTCTCTCAATTTTTTGGTATTTTCCAATAATAAAAATTACTGTTCGCATGCAATAGTTAATACTGATGAAAAGTGGCATTAAACACTTCAAATCGATAAATCCATCATTGTTTATTTCAGACGTGTTCTACACCGATCATTGGTTTGGTAAACAAGAATCTATTAACTGGAATTGTTATTTCACTAGAGCAATGTTTTGCAGCACATACTTGTTACTATATCTTTTGCATTATGACTGTAATATTTGCCGCTGGTCATGAAGCAGTTTCATGGAAATAAATGATTTCTTGTATATTTGTAACAAAAGATACTTTTAAATCCGGAGTATGACGAACACGTCAATCAACTGTATGGAAAGAAAAAAAAAAACGATATGAAAAAATAGTATAAAGAGTTGGAAGAATAAAACAATATAGGTAGGACCTGTTTTTTAAGGTCTTTTGTGTCCATCACAAATAATGTGTGGTGACCTTTGTTTGTAAGTCTATACTATGTTAAACTTTTTTTAAGTTAAAGTAAACTTGTCATTCAACTTCAGGTCGACAACATTATATCTAGAATTTTTATTTTCAAAATGACAGGGTATTTTATATGTCAAAGAATTTCCAAAATTCTGTGAATGAATCGCGCAATCTCTGTTTCAATGCATCATTCTGTGGTTAAGAAGACATGTCGTCGTGTAGCACAACTGTTTTACACTAACTGTTTCTGTAAAGTTAATATGGGCAAAATTGACCAAAACTAGCATTAGAGTTAAAGTCCCTGCTAAACTGAAGTCTTCATGTTTCAGCTCTGGAGTTCCCAGTGAAGACATTTTTTTGGCTTCATACATTTGAGGTATACAGTTACTGAATGATGAAAAAGATGAAAATCTCTGGAACATATTGACATATACTCGACTGTTAACATATTTGAACTGCTTAAATATTTAAATGGCGTCAATAGACACATTGGAAAAGTCGCAAATTGTTAACCTACGATGTTCTATTTCCGTTGTTAAATAGACAGATTTGCCATCCATACAAATCTGACACTTAAATCCACAATGCCATCTGAAAAAAAAACTAATGTTTAAAATTGAGGGTAATCTTCCCTATAAAAGAAATAGTATAACTAATCATTTTAAGCCATTGATGTCCCCCTAAAAGACACAGTACTTATAGTTTACATTCATAAACATGACAGGAACTATATTTATAGACAACCGAAATACGAGCGACAAAACAAGTCATTCTTTTTTCATTTTTTAAATAAGACCATTTCTTCTTTTTTGTATAAGGTCCTTTTATCTTCTCTTCATCTTTTATCAGATACGAAATAACACCTTGAACTGCATGTTTGAAAATTGACAATGTCCATCAAAAACAAGTGTGGTGTAAACGTCAATGAGCCGCAACCTATATATATATATCATATTTACTGAAAAAAACATATACTTTCGTGTGCCTTTGCTAAAATCATAGATGTAATACCCATATTACATCTATGCTAAAATGTATGACAAAGTTAATATATATATATATATATATATAGACATGATAGAGGGAGAAAGATGATAAAAATGGATTGAAAATTCATTAATTATTATTTCCTCATTGTTTTATGTTGATACATCAACACATATATTTGGATGTTATACATTTTTAATCGATTTGCGGTTAGAACAATTAAATATTATCATTAGTTTACACAAAATTACAATGACTTTCAGATACTACACATAGAAATAGTTTTGTTTTGCGCTTTTTCTTTATTGTTGACTGACTGAACACTAGTTGAAGAAAATATAAATATGGTGAAATTATCTAAGAAACTGCAGATTAGATAGAAAGCCTTAACTCATTACAAGCCGGCTAAAATATTAATTCTGAAAAAAAAAGATATTAAGGATATCTTCAGACGAAGCTTTCTTAACGTATTTCTGATTTTTGTGTGCAGATCATGTCATGTAAATAACCAAAATGTTCAGAATAACATAGGATTCATTAAATGTCAAGTTTGAAGCTCTAGGCTATAAAGCTGATATGCAATTTTATTTTAAAAAATCGTTGAATTTTGCATGTTATTTATAATACTACATTGACTTATTTATAAATTTATAACAGTTTACTCCCAAACATAATTCATTTTAACATACACGCTTCTTTCAATGTTGTTGCATTTACACGTCCATGTCTGTAAAGAAATCGTAAAATTCAATATAATGAATTCTGCTCTAACCGGTGCAAGAGGCTGATTTAGGCGGGAGGGGGCCCTTTTGTTGAAAAAATTTGGTTGGTTATATAGGGAATCAATGAAGCGTGACGGGAGCGGGCCCCCTCTTAGGCAGCCAGTGGGCCCCCACTTATGAAAATTTCTGGATCTGCCACTGGCTGTTTTAAATTTGCGGCGAGATAATGGTTTTTGCTCCATGTTGAAGGCCTCACTGTGAGATGATGAAAATGAAAGCTGTTCTTTTGTTTTTTTGGGGTTTTCCTCTCTCTCTGAAGTGGGTTTTATAAGTTAAATGTATTTAGAAAAGTTTCAAAAATCAAAACCACATGTAAAAAAATTGTATTTAAGCAGTATAAGGTAAAACAATTTTAGGAGAAGAAAATTGCTTACACATTTTTGAGAGATATCTAACTGCCAAAAAACTAGAAAGATTCTCTATTGGAATTCTATAAGAAAGAATATCGTATTGGATATACAATTGCCGCATCAACAACTCTTCCTTATTTTGGGATTCTTAGTTCAAAGTCATCGAAACAGGTTATTGTTTTTGATTTTTATGATTTATTTTCGGAAATACGAAAAGGTTCATTTACATAATTTACATAACTTTCAAAATCAAATTACTGGTTACTTATTGGTTCTTGCCAATAAAAGCCAGACTGATTGACAACCTTGGATCATGGTGATAACCAATAAAAACAATTATTCAAATATATTTTTGAAACCTTTGTTCGTTATTAAAATTTATGAAATTGATTTGCCACGGTCAATCATTATTGAATTTACGGTTTCCGTTGTCGGAAGGATGCATAACGGTATCAAATCGTCGAGTAAAAATTGTTTTGAAAAATGTTTTCTGTTATAATGACAATCACTTATACTTGGTACCTTTTATTTACTCTTTCAATCTAATTTTAAAACTAACCTCCGGTTGACAAATTACACAGCTAATGAGTATTTTTTTCTTTCTTTAAATTCCAATCCCAACGCAAAAAATAAAAAACAGGATTGATTGATTATTAGATATCTGATTGCTGAACAAATAGTTTCAAAATATTTCAAATTTGATAATGGGAATATATACAAATAATTAGATGCGATATGAGTGCAATTAGACAACTCTCCATCCAAGTCACAATGTATAGAAAGTTAACAATTATATGTCAAATTCCGACCTTCAACCAACTGTCAATTGATGATAGTCAAATCTAGAGTATAATCTATTATTATAAACCATACCAGCAAAAACAACAATATTTCAGAATTTGGACTTGAACTTTGTAATTTGCGGGAATTTGGAAATAGCAAATTTTAAAAATCTTCAGAAATCGGGATTTGATTATATAATGATGCGGGAGTCGGCATTTATTTTTCTCGGGAATTCAGGTGAGATAAGATCTACCAGAGAAAAAAATCTGACACAATATGATTTATGGGTACACAATGCTTCAAGATGGTCATTGTCGTCTAAATAAAAAAAAAATTTGAACTGGTAGTTAATTCTAATTTAGTTTTCATTCCGGATATTAGCTAATTGTGGCCCTGCTATTGCAAGTTTACACATTACCCACATAACACTATGACAAAATTCCGAATTTCCGACTGGCTATTCCCGAGTTTCCGCGAATTCCTCAAACCCGAATTTCTGAAAAATGTCTTTCCGCCCCTTTTTGTTAGCATGAACGTACTGAATTTGTGATTACAGCAAACAAAATCACATTAGATAAATATTCCATACGATACCAAACGCCAACAAAGTGAAATTTATATAGGGCGCTATACGACCATTAATAATGAGCAAACATATAAAGTTTAGAATGTGGACGAATTGTGATACTAGTTTGTGTACAGAAGTCAAATTATTTGCTGTTTGAACTAGGAGCACGCACACCCACACATGGTGCTGTTGTGATCAATACGCGATTGTCAATATGTTTTTAGCGCCTCTCATCAGGATAACAGACGACAAGGAAGTAGGAATGTTACAAGTTCAGTCTAACTATAGGTAAAAGTGCAATTAATACCAAGGCTATTTCAACATTTAAAACTTTTGTTTTAAATTCATTTTGTGTATATTGATGATTAATTATTTTTTAATTGACATTTGATTGTCATGTTTTTGCAGTAATAAATGACGAATGAAAAACGTGTTTGAACTTGATGTATTTATGATAAATACTGAAATACCTTACAATGATTTTGGTTTTATTTAAAGTCTTCTCTTGTTTTGTTGGTCCAGAAACAGCTTTTGATTTATCGTTTTAGATTTCATCCGTGAAATATTTGCCTATTTTTTTGTGTTCCTGTTAAATGCTACCGCTACTAATTATTACCCCATGGGTGACTGGGGAATACGAAATATGTGCACTTGGTCTTCTTCCTACCGGCAGTTAAACGCTTGCCAAAGTGGGGCGTCCGTTTGGCTATGCTGTATGTATCAAGTTTGCAGCCACGTCCGGTCAGAATGGACACGTCAACTCTTTGATGGGTCCGTAGGATGCCTGTTGCAAGGCAAAATTTCTCTCCCTATCCAATATACCCTCATTTTCCAGTGGCAGTCCAAATTTACCCGACCATCATCAAGGATGGCCTATATTATTGCAAAACCTTCCTATTTCATTCTTTGTTAACTTGTTGTCGTTGAACATGCATGCAATATTTTCCACTGGACGTTAAGCAACAAACAATCAATCACTCAATTATATATTTATAGTAACGATTCTTTTCGATTCAAAATCAAAAATCTAAAAAACATCTTGAATTATTATTTCATTTAAAACACTTACGCACTTATTAATTGTTTAAAGATGTTTTTGAAACAGAGATGTATTTGAGGAAGAACATTTCAATACGATACAGAAGTGCATTTGCTAAATTTAGGTGTTGCGTTACCCCTTGCGAATAGAAACAGGTCACTATGAAAATAAAACTGCAAATGAAAGAGTTTGCTTTGTATGCAATGATAAAATTGAAGATGAGAAACATGTTATTTTAGACTGTCCTTTATATGCAGATTTACGTGAAAGTTTGTTTTATGAAGTTAAAAGAAGTAATTGTGATTTTAATATTTCATCTGATGATGAGTTTATATATGTTTATAAAAATACTGATTGTTTTGATGTGGTTGCCAAGACCTGCCTTAACATTTTAAGTAGAAGAAATAGTTTTTTATATGCTTGATTGATAGTTATGTTTTTCTAAACTTGAAATATTTTATAGACATGATAACTGTAGTTGTATGGTTTTACATAACAAAAATGTTTTTATAGACATGATAAATATAGTTTTAATTTATATTGATTTCTATAGTCTCTCATAATTCATTATAAAACGGCACTTGTATTCTAATTTATAAAATTATTGTTTTATTCAATGTATATATTATGATGATTGAATTATATGTATTACAAGTGGTGAGACTCTAATAAAATATTGAATCTGAATTCTTAAAACAGAATTTAAAGTAGACAATTATATTTGTAAAAATATTGCAGGAAAATATAGAAGCGGCTTTGTTGAATATCGCTGTGGTGTTGAGCCCCTACAAATGGAAACGGGTCGGTATCAGAACTTACCTATTTTAATAATAGAATATGTTTCAATTGTAACGATATCATAGTTGAAGATGAGAAGCATGTAATTTTGAAATGTCAACTATATGCAGATTTTCGTGCTGTTTTGTCAAGTCATTCTTTTTGTCATAATTGTTACATAGCTATGACCGTTAGGTCATTCCAATTTATTGTTGCCACAGAGATTTTTTACTTACGTAACTCTCGTTTTTTTACTGGTAACCGATCTATTAATACGCGTAAATTATTGAGTGCAAAATAACATTCTTTATCGCTTGTTATAAATTCATTTCTCCAATGAATACTCATAAAAATATATTTTTTAGAACCAAAATTAGTAATATTAAAATGCTTTATCGTTAGAAATACCGTATACATATAAGTAAAAGATTGTTAATTTCAATGCACAAGTACAGAAAAAATGTGTTTACGCATGCGGAAGAATATCTCAAGAACTTTTTGCGGGAAAATATGAATGTCTTTTCAAATCCAATCTATTAGAAAAATAAATCTCTAGTAATTAACCTCACTTTCATGATTTTTTTTCTGAGACAATTGCTTGTGATCGCAAGAATTTGCGGTCATCGGATGTTCAGTACTTCAGTACTTTGATGTATGTCAGATGACGTTTTTATAATTTTATTTAGGGATGAAGATGTTAAATCTCTTGTTTTAGATTAATTGAAGTTGTAATATTACGTGAATATTTTGTAAGGGCTGAGATTTAAATAAAATATTGTCTTGTCTTGTCTTTTATTAACAGACATAAGACTCATTAACATTTACAATGTTTATTGAAATGCCTGCAACATATAGAGCTGTATAACACGTCATTTTTAAAAAAGAAAAAAGATATTCATGTTGAAAAGTTAAAAATATTTCAAGAAGATATACAATTTAATGCTAAAATTCCAGTTACATTAGACAATCTTAAATCATGATCTACCATTCATAAATTCATAAATGTTTTAGCCCTGCTTACATAATATCTTAATCGTTGCTTCTGAACGTTTTGAACAAAATATAAAAATTGTATGAGTTCTGTATATAATACAAGAAGAGGCGAAATAACCAAAGGGACATTTATACTGATAAATCAAAAGTAAATTGACAGCGCCATAGAAAAAAACCTAAATAGACCAAATGGCAAATAGTGGTACACAATACACAAAATTAAAAAAAACCTAGAGACTGAGCAATACGAAGCACGCAAAAATCCAGGGGTGATCTCAGGTGATCCGATAAGGTAAGCAGATCTTGGGGTCAGTTTCACAAAAAAAAACACCCAAAAAACCAACTTGTGACTAAGATTGATCGTAAGTATACAGAGTTGTTTATGGCTTACGATCAATCTTAGTAAGTTTTTTTGAGTGAAATCGACCTCTGCTTCACGTGTGGCACCCGTCGTGTTACCCATGTAAGTTAAAACCCGGTAATAAGTCTAATTTGGTGGCTAACATTCTGTTGAAAAGAGGACGGGATGGAATTTACGACAACTAGAACATATCAGATGCAGTTATGCTTGATGCTTGATTTGTTTTTAACTGTGTGAGAAACATTATTTTACTAGTATCTTCCGCATGTAAATTCAGATAAATTTACATAATAAACTATTTTCTTTATCAAAACCAGTTTGTTTTTGTAATTATGAATTCTTGTATCATTTATCTAGTCAATTAAAATCAGACTGATTGATAACGTAGTGTAATTTACAATAAAAAATGCCAATTCAATCATATTTTTGTTTCAATTACAATAAATAAATGTGTATTGAAAAAAGTGATTTGTTTTGTGTTTTGCCGTAGGATAGGTAGGATGCATACCTGCAGCACATTGGTTAGTATACTATTTGATTTTGAGAAAAAAATGTACTACTTTTATATTTTACTTTGAAATCAATACATTTGCTTGTCTTTATGATCTTATTTTTTGTTTACATATTCGAAAATAATTATGTCGTTCCTTGAAATATTTCTTGTATCTTTCGAGATATTTATTGCCATCATATATGAACGATGTGCAGTAACGATCAAACTGTATAGACCCATGGTCTTCAAATATAGAAAGACTGGATGTTTTGCCAGGGTCGCAAATGTTCTTCAAGCGTTGAAAGATCGGCTGCTTTGACAGTGTAAGCGTCTCTTGCGGGTATCACCCGCAATGAAAATCAAGACTCAATGAAAACTATCACGAGCTTAAATCGGACAGAACCGACAAATCAGAGACCACACGACTGCAATAAGTACGACAAACGCAAAAATGCGGCAGGGTTAACCATGTTTTCATAGATCTCAACCCTCCCCCTTTACCTAAAGCTGTAGTGGAATAAACAAACAGACTACGTATAAAAAACGCACAATAAAACTCAGTTTAAAAGATGTTAGAATAGGTAACAGAAAAAACAAGGAAAATCACATGGAAATCAACCACAATCCCTGCAATAATTAATATTTCAATAATTAACAGCATATATTTTTAATTTGGTAAATTAAACGTATCTAGACATCATAGTAATCATCATACTATATTTTGAAGATGTTTTAAAAGTTTTCAGAAGTAAAGCAGTCGTTCACCTTTTCATCTTACAACCGATTCCATTAATTGTGAAGGCAAAGGTAATATCTTTGGTTAGCTTGCTTGCTAGCTGAACCGTTAAGTCAATATTAGGTCAGGTGAACTACACTCCTTTAAAAGTAGACTCATCCGCACTCATGACTGCACGGTTCAGCTAGCAAGCAAGCTAACCAAAGTTATTACCTTTGCCTACACACTCAATGGAATCGGCTGTAACTAGAATTGTATTATCATGATTGTAGTAAAATATCTTTGTCATAAGTCTTCGGAAATGATTATGTTATAATGGTATATTATTTTATAGGTCGGTCTATTTATGACTGTGTTGTTGTTGGATTTTCCTCCAAGAATAGTTGCTGAAATAAGCTATCAAATAAATTCTACTGACAGCAAACCAGATTGTTTTAAGAAAGGAATCAATATAACATGTTTCAAAGAATTTCTGCAACCGGCAACAGAGACACTAATTTCTTATCGGCATTATGGAGAAAAATCAACAGTGAGGCTGAAACAACTGGTAAAACTCGACACAAAAGGCAGGCAGGTGGTGTACCAGTTAGACGGGAAGTTAGAGCAGCCCCATACGAGAACAACTTTTTACGTTACGCACTAGCTGTACGGACGTTAAAGAACCATTATGTAAGTATTGTTTTAGCTTAATTTTATACACCGTAAAAAGAAATTAGTGGAGCTTCATATCTGTTATTAAATAAAATAAACGGTACAAATTTTCCTGCATCAGATGTATTAATTACCAATCAATTAATCAATCAAAATCTACACCGTTTGAAGCTCTTAACTCTTGAATTTCTACTGTGAGTAAATTCTATAGAGACGAACAGGTATCGTTACAAGGGAGTAGGTATGATCAGAGCCATTATGAGGTCCCTGAAATGATGAAATAATACCGGACTTTTTTTAGACGGCGATGTTCCTTTGGTTCCATCATACGGTGTTTATATATCCGACTGTCCATGACGTTAAAATACTTTATCATATGTTTAGTAGTAAATACAGTAGTTTTGCATATGTGATAAATAGCCTGCTGTTTAATCCATATCGCGCAACTTTGATGCACACCCTTTATCGCATACCCTTTATCACACCCCTACCCTTTATCGCATACCCTTTATCACACCCCTACCCTTTATCGCATACCCTTTATCACACCCCTACCCTTTATCACACCCCTACTTTTTTTTTTTTTTTTTTTTTTTTTACATAAAGTCAGTTTTGGTTTTTTTTTTGCTTAAGAAAAATTTTCCTCAAAATAGGTAATTTTTTTGAATGACGTAATTGTTTGGTATGTGACGTCACGAACGTCGAGTTTTCATATTGTATGTGACGTCACGAACGTCAAGTTTTCATATTTTTTGGCACACTAAATGCAACTATGAAAAATACAAAACACACAAATTAATACAAATAATAAACAAAATATTTTTAAAACAACAGCATGCAAATTGTAAGATAACCCAGGTGCTTCGGATAAGTAGTTGAGCAGTTCTTTTAAGGCCTTTGAAACAAGACAAAAGTAGAACTGAAGGTAACCCAGTGCTATGGATCAGAAAACAGTTCATATAATATAATACTCTCCTGTTGAAATATATGATAAAGTGTATAATACATGGCAAAATCCGTATCACATGCCGTATCACCCTCGACCAATATCATCCCTCGGGCCTAAAGGCCCTTGGGCTGATATCGATGTCTCGGGATGATACGACACATGATACGGATTTTGCCATGTATTATTCTCTATATATCCCTTGGATCATTTTTCAGTTGATTTTGGTCTCTGATGCATGATTATTTTCATTATTAAAGGTTTCGGGCTTTTAATTAGCTGTCAGTAACCGCGAGAACTCTCAAATCGTACTTTCATGTTTATTAGACTGGTTGCTACTATTAGTTATCTTGGTGTAATCAGGGGTGTACAGAATTATACACCGTTGTTGAAAATTCATACACCCTGAGGCGCAGCCGAATGGGTGTATGAATTTTCAACAACGGTATAAAATTCCGTGCACCCCTGATTACACCAAGATAACGAATTTATTTCTTATGAACAATTCCTTTACTCATTTTGAAAACAGGATGTAAAATTGTAATGAAAAATTTCCAGCGTAATATTTTTTCAATGTCGATGTTGCTGCACATTGTCAAATATTTTTTTACTTTATTTTTGGAAAAATTCAGAAAATTTTTGTGTTCTTTTGAGTTTACAAAAAAAACAAAAGAACAAAAAAAATATTTTTAAAATTATTTTTTTTTTTTTTTTTTTTTTTTTTTTTTAACATTTTCTTATAATTATTTTTTTCTTAATTTTATTTTTTTTCTTTATTTTGGCAAAATTTTATTTTTTAAATTTATTTGGCAAAATTTCATTTCTTTTTTAAATTTTGGCAAAATTTTATTTATCCCCGGGTGAACAAGGGTGGGGTGTTATTTACACCGGGGTAGTCAACCAATCAGATTGCAGTATTTTTGCTGCATAAGAAATAATATTTGTTATGCTTTTTTTTTTATTTTAAAAGTGTTTACTTATTCAGAGTTATACCTCGTCTAGATACCAGCTTTGATAAGTATTTGTGTGTGTTTAAACCCGCTGCATGTGTTTACACCTGTCCTAAGTCAGAAATCTGATGCTCAGTAGTTGTTGTATGTTGATGTGGTTTATAAGGGCGTCTTGTTTTTCGTTTTTTGTCGAGCCGGCGACTTTTGTCGCAAAAAGTTCGACATAGGGATAGTGATCCGGCGCCGGCGGCGGTGGCGGCGTTAGATAACTACTTGAATGCTTTATATTTTAGAAGGTGTATGCTTCATACTTTGTATATAGATGCCTTATGTTACGTAGTGTCCATCTGTCAAATGTCCATTGTTATTGAGCTCATTTTCATGGTTCAGTGACTACTTGGAAAAAGATTTTTTGTAATGTTGATTTCTTTCTTAATATGAATAATATGAAAACAATATTTAGTATGTGCGTACGTTGCAAGTTTATCATGCCTTAAATACACTCTTTTATCTTAGTTCGTGCAAAAAATTGACGTATAGTGTATTATGCCGTCCTAAACACGCTGACGTTGTTTTATTTGTAAATAAATTTGACATTTTACACTACACGCATTTTAAGGAAGACATTCAACAGTTAGTGTAGGTTATGAGTCGAAGGATATTTAATGCATGCTCAGAGAGCGTCGAGGTAAAAAAAAAAAATTAAAAACCTGCTACATCAAATTTGAAGCAGACCGTCGGAACACCAGATAGAAACCCACATTATAACAATTCTTTTAAACACTTTGTTTATTAGTCTTGAAAAATCAAGGTAAACAGTTTGGGGGTAATACGAATCATTTGAGTATCAAAATTCTATTTTATTTCCATCTCATATATAGGTTATAGTTGTCCACTTTGCAACATACGGGATATGACCGTAACATTTGACAAAAATATTTCCAGTTAAGCTAATTAATTACTCATGATTAAGTATAATACAAACTAAAAGAAACCCGGTTTAAACAAAACAATAAAACTAAAACTTAAGCAGATCAAATACGGTATATATTTTTTTATTTTCTAGGGAGTTCGTCGTGATATGAATACCTATGACATCCTTGCAAGCATCCACACAGGAAGTAATCGAGAACATCGAGGGTCAGCTTTCTTTCATGGCACAGAATTTACCTGTTGTTGTAAGTGTATTAAATAGAGTATAAGCCTTTAATTTGAGTTACAGCTCTTTTCTTTAAAAGTATGCAAAACAAACATTTGATCAACTTGCTTGCAATGTTTGGATGTTTGTTTACAAAAGGTAGGTAGTCTGTATCAGTCTGTTATACTGTTATTCTATACTGGAATTTGATTGGACAAAAAACATTAACTTCATTGATTGTCAATTTTTATAGTCCAATCAAATCCCAGTATATATAAAAACAGACTGAAACCCGCCTACCTATTGTTTGCAAACGTCCAAGCCATCATAGCAAACAAGTTGATCAAAGGTTTACCTTGCATGCTTTCATAGAAGAGCTGTAAATTTTTTCTTACTTCTTACGTTTCCTTAACAAAAAATAATAAGAAAATTATTGTTGTACTTAATTTTGAACCTTGTTAAATCCTTTCCTTCTTGACATCTTAGATTTTTCTTATGATCACAATTTTTTTTGGTTAAGCTATTAATCCCATTGTATCTTTTCAGGTATGAAGCTGCATTGCAAGCTGTTTATGGACCAGGTGTAACTACTCCATATTGGGACTCCTCGTTAGATCAAGCGATGGGAAATAGACAATCAAGAACAATTTTATTTTCAAATAGATATTTTGGTACACCGCTTGGTCGAGTTACCGAAGGTTTTTTTGCAAATTTACCTGGTAGAAGAATTACACGTGCAATTAACGGACCAGGAGGATTAATTTCCAAAAATGCAATTGCTGCCGTGCTATCAAGAACAAGTCATAGTCAGATTGTACGTCGAGAACAAAGCAGATATTTTTGGGAAGGCTATCACAACATGGTACACCGTTGGGTAGATGGAACCATGGCAAGTGGTTCCATTGCTGCTTTCGATCCAATATTCTGGTGTCATCATTCATTTATTGACTACATTTGGGAATTATTTAGAAGACGTATTACAAATGCCCCTGCTGATTATCCATTAGGTTTTCCAACGCATCCTCCAAATGGTCAAATGCGATTTAACGATTACAGATATCGACCGAATCCGCCAATTACAAATAGAGAAGGTTACAGTAACCGATATGCTCGTCTTCGACGATATGATCCTGCGCCATCATGCCAAAATCTGTGTTCAAATAGTCCAGACTTGATCTGTAACCAAAGTAGAGGTATATGTATCTCTAGAGAGGCATTGCCTGGAGGATCAGCGACAATGGGTGCAGCTAGTGGCTCCGCGTTTGCGGCTTCCGGTGCGGCTTCCGGTGCGGCTCAATCTCCAGTTGATATTGCTGCTGGAATGGCAGATGTGACAACAACAGTGGTAGTCTTACAGAGTATCCGACAAGATTTATTACAAGATTATCCAAATGGTACCTCTCTTAATTTGTTCATTGCGGATCAATTCGACCCTTACACGCGTTATTTATCTGTTTTTAGTGTATAATAAATGTGTCATGTTTAATGCTTACACCGCAAGTAAAATATCAGGCACATGTCTAAATTGACTTACTGTTTTTTTTCTTTTTTTTTCATTAAAAATGTTGTTGTGGTAAAGGCTTCGTTATACACAGGTCCATAAGTATGAATGTTATATATTTAATGTATTGGTTTTTTTCCGTTGATTTATAGATCAAAACTTAATCATATTTATAATGTGCACCTTTTACAGTAGTTATGCATAACATTTTAACTGCTGCACCTAAATTACATTGATTGATGATTTATATACTTAATAACTAGGATTTATCCAATGATTAACCTTCATCTAAATTTGTGTATTTTTGAAATCGTTGAATTGCCTAAGTCAAAACACTAAAGCATCCACAGATTGTAATTTCTAGTATATCTAATATATCTATAGACAGATGTTTTTGGAAAAACTCATCAATAGAGTGTACAATTATTCGTCTCATAACATATACTCTTTTTTTTGTGTCTATCAGTTTGGGACACTAGTAGGTGATTAGAAATCAATTATAATGATAACGGCATCATCCTTATCACACAAATCTTCAACTATACTGTCATTATGCAAATAATACGTAAGCTCGATCAGTTGAAAAAACATTGGTATTAGTTACATGAAATTGAAAAAAATATCATGCTTGAATGTTGAAGTGTTTAAGTCATATTGACAGCTAACATGTCAAAAGTAGGTGTTTATGAAATGACTAGTCAGCAAAGGGATTTAATATTCAAAACATATGTATAACTGTATCTGTAAAATATTGATTTAAAAACGAACCTCTTTGATCACAGTAAACTGTTATAATATTGTAACATTAAAAAAAACTAATCATAGCTTTTTAAGGCGTACTACCACTAATTCGGGCTCGTAGTACATATTAAAACAAAATGGTTGCTAAACATAGATGTCCTAAGTCAGGAATCTGATGTACAGTAGTTGTCGTTTGTTTATGTGATTTATACGTGTTTCTCGTTTCTCGTTTTTTTTATATAGATTAGACCGTTGGTTTTCCTGTTTGAATGGTTTTACACTAGTAATTTTGGGGCCCTTTATAGCTTGTTTTTCGGTGTGAGCCAAGGCTCCGTGTTGAATGCCATACCTTGACCTATAACGGTTAACTTTTATGAATTGTTATTTGGATGGAGAGTTGTCTCATTGGCACTTATACCACATCTTCCTATATGTATGTAACTTTCAAAATAGAAAGAATCCATTAGTAATTCTGATATTAAATGAATAACTGATGGTCAGATTAGTACCCTTTTTTACTTTATAATTTTGATAATAAAAGAATTCTATGAAATTTAAACATATTATATGTTTTTTGGGTCTGAAGTACATGTTTTGATACTTCTCAGGTCCGGTAACCAGTGCCCTCTTATAAGCAATTAAAGGTCAATGAAACAAACACGTTCAATCCGATACTTAAGGTGGTACCCAACACTTTCACTAAAATTAATTAGGCTCGTTTAATTTTCATAAAATAAGTATTTACTTTGACAATTAAACAAAATTTAAAAAAAATTTGAACCAACAATTTTGTCAGAAAAATTACACTGGTTATATAGCAAATTGACGAACACCAATTTTGATCATTGAGAAGCTTAATATTCCCTTTACAACACAACGTTATTAAAACGTTTAGCTGACTTTACAGAGTTATCTCCCTGTAGTGTTAGGTACCACCTTAAAGACGTATAAGTAATTATAGAACCCCGTTCGGCCTTCAATTATAACTTTAACAATTCAAACGTAAAAACTATAACTGCATGATATTATCATATTTTTCAGATTGTGTGGTTTCTGCAGGATTGTTTTACATACAAGTTGTTTATAAATATATAATGTTAAAAATAAGTAGATTAAGGTCTGAGAAAATTTATTCTCAAATATATACTTAACCAATTGCGACTGAAATTTTCATAAACAAGTCTTGCATAATCTACGTTTAGAATGCTTCAAGTATAAACCCCTGGTGCTATTTTCCCATTCATATATAATCCGGCTGGTAACTTTATTACTGATGACCACCTGAGCATTGTCAATAACACTTCTCTTCAACGAAATGTGTTGTTAAAAGACCCAAAATATATTGAGTCTCATTTCATCAATTTGAAACAAAATTCTAAAATAAATATGGATTCAGTCTGTGATTATTCTAGGCTATGACATTAACGCTGAATTAAATTGCTATGAAGTCGTTGTAACAATATCAAATAATTGTAATGAAACATCCAGAATGGGTCTAAATCTGCAAATAAACATACTGCATCGATCTTATTACCCTTATCAACTTCACATTTCGATAAGGATCTATAAACTGTACGAATCAGATTTGTAAAGGAAGGAACTGATACTTTAAAATGTTAATGATCTATTAGATCTTTCGTAACATAACTTCTGTAGGTATGACAGAAAGTGTTTTCGACGTAAAAGATGGATTTACAAATGTAAAAAACTCGGATATTCCATAGACTATAAGTAGTAAAGATAATGAATGACATTTGTTCAGTCTTCAGGCTACTCTTTATACTGCAAGTATACAAATTTGTCTTATTCCCGGTTGTGTCATTTTGACTGAGTGTGAATTCGCAATGCAGATGATTCGCCTTGCAGGAGATGTCTACTATCAACAAAAACAATTTTTATTCAGTTATTTAAGGTCCCGATATGACACATATAACTATTCATAGTAGAGAACAGATAGGCTTTTATAAAAGTCTGATGAGATAAAATGATACCAGAGGGACAGTCAAACTCATAAATCGAAAATAAACCGACAACGCCATAGCTAAAAATGAAAAAGACAAACAGACAAACAATAGTACACATTACACAACATAGAAAACAAAAGAATAAGCAACACGAACCCCACCAATAACTATGGGGGGATCTCAGGTGCCCCGGAAGGGTAAGCAGATCCTGCTCCACATGTGGCACTCGTCGTGTTGCTCATGTTATAACAAATCCGGTCAATAGTCTAATTCCGTAGGTCACATTCATGAAAGGGAAGGGGATTGTAGTTACGACATGAGGGACATATCCGATATCATTTGTGAAACGGTTATTCCATAACGGTCAACCAACTCGTGATGGCGTCCGTAAATTTTACGAAGGGATGATTTCAATTTCACCATTTGGAACTCTTGGTTTAATAGCTTCCTTGTGAAAAGCGACCCTCTATCAAGAAAATTATGATAGGAAATGCAAACACGGGAATATCGTATCAATTGGGAGATATATACCCCGTATGCAGGTGCTGCTGGAATGTTGCTACTTAGAAATGGAAAGTTCACAATTGGAAAGCTGAAATCATCTCTTTTGTCGTAAAGTTTTGTTTTCAACCGACCCTCATTGTCAATTTCTAGATGTAAGTCAACATATGAGGCCGACTTAAATGTATCTGTTGTATCCTTTATCTCTAGTTCGATGGGATAGATGCGTTTAACATAGTCACAAAATTTTGAATTATTTAGTGAAAGAACATCATCTATATAGCGGAAAGTCGTTTTAAAAAGGATATTGTTAACTTCTTATCTTCCTTCTTAAGAAGTTCCTGTATGAAGTCAGCCTCATTATAATAAAGAAACAAGTCGGCAAGAAGAGGGGCAAAATTGGTTCCCATTAGAATGCCGACTGTCTGTTGAAAAACACGTCCTCAGAACGTAACAAATATGTTGTCAATCAAGAAATCAAGCATCTTGATAATGTGTTTCAGAGAATCTTTTGTTTGAATCAGAGTGATCATTTACAAAGTAGGATTTATCCCTCCCATAGACAAGATACTTGTATCTACGTTGGCCATTCTTTTTTATGAAACAAAGCAATACTAACTCTTTCGATTTGTCTTTTAGTTTGGGGTGTGGAATACTTGTGTAAAGTGTAGAAAAGTCAAATGTGTTAATACGATTGCAAGATGAAAGAGAATTAGATTGTATGTACTCTAAAAGATCGTTGGAATTTTTAAGTATCCACATCTGATTCACGACACCTCTAGAATAGGCAGTTTCATAATAACTATGAAGGCTGTCTTTGATTGCTGATAAAATAAATGTTAATAATTTAGAAAGAGGTTTCGTAGAGGACTTGGAAGACCCAGCAATATCCCGTTGTTTGTAAGGACACTTATGTAGTTTAGGTATCCAATACAGTGATGGAAGATCCAGTTCTTCATCTTTGGTTGAAATAACAAAGGAACATAGAACAGACCTGTGTTTATCCAGGATTTCCTCTTTAATAAGTGTCGTGAGGGTATATGTTGACTTTACAAGTGAATTGTCAATACCTAATTTTTTATTAAGCAGTTAATGTAATGAAATATACACATAAAAACGATGTTGTTTGGGGATTTATCTGCAGGAACAACAACATATTTGTCATTGAGGTAGGATAAGTGTTTTGCAACATGTTGGTCTTTAAAGATTGACGTAGCATGGGCATTGATAGACCCATTCAGTTTCTTACTTCTGAGTTGTATCAACGACCTCATCGCCTTAATCCATTCAGAAAGAGTGTCTATGTCTTCCTTCTCGCGCTTAGCCCAATGTTAAGCCGACTGTCTGTTGAAAAACACTCCTCAGAACGTAACAAAAATGTTGTCAATCAAAAAAATCAAGCATTTGATAAAAGTGTTTCAGAGGGAAACTTTTGTTTGAACAGAGTGATCATTTACAAAATTTGGATTTATCCCCCCCATAGACAAGATACTTTTATCTTCGTTGGCCATTCTTTTTTATGAAACAAAGCAATACTAACTCTTTCGATTTGTCTTTTAGTTTGGGGGGTGGAAAACTTGTGTAAAGTGTAGAAAAATCAAATGTGTTAATACGATTGCAAGATGAAAGAGAATTAGATTGTATTTCTCTAAAAGATCGTTGGAATTTTTTTAAATATCCCCATCTTTATTCACGACAACCCCTAGAATTGGCAGTTTCATAATAACTATGAAGGCTGTCTTTGATTTCTGTTTAAAAAAAATGTTAAT